>JACXGM010013219.1:0-23239 GCA_016801145.1 Umbra pygmaea | reverse complement strand
ATGTGATGGTTCAGTGTTAGAGGCAGTGGATAGATCTAGGAGGATGTGATGGTTCAGTGTTAAAGGCAGTGGATAGATCCAGGAGGATGTGATGGTTCAGTGTTAAAGGCAGTGGATAGATCCAGGAGGATGTGATGGTTCAGTGTTAAAGGTAGTGGATAGATCTAGGAGGATGTGATGGTTCAGTGTTTAATGCAGTGGACAGATCAACCACATTAGTAAAAGTGCTTTGCCTGCTTTGTGAGTAAGAGGGGACCAGGAAAATTTTAAAGAGTGGTGAGCAATCAGATTATAAAAGTTCTCACTGAGGAAGTCTACAATGGCACCTGGTCAAAGATAGATATTTTTTATTTTCTGTTTGTGTGTGTGGGTGTTTATTTCTGTGTATGTCTATGTCTTCCATAAGCCGAATATTCAGACATGCTGATACGAACTTCCTGACATCACAAGGTAATACTTTCTGTTTGTAAGGTAAAGCTTCCTGTCTTCTGGGCTTCCGTTGATCCTTCTATATGTGTGCGCATGTGCTAATGAAAACCTCTGAGGTAAGATTTTGTTTTTCCTGATATAGTGGAATGTTCGGAAAGAATGATCAACTCTTTACCCCATGTCAAGGTCGTTATTGCAATATAGTGGACCAAACACACACATTCCTCTGTATCTCAGTCATGATCACAGATCTATTGTTCACACGGAGAGAGACATGTAGAGAGAGGAAAGAGGGAGGGGCTTGGGTTGAGGAAGAATCCATGTTGTCAGGTGTGGGGGCGGGTTGAGGTCTATGTGCCTGTACTGTGTGTCCCCATCTTTTGTCGTAAATAGGAAAAGGAAAATGGCACAACACAAACGATTATGCAAGGCCTTCATCAAAGGCTTATGCTCTGAGCGTCCATGCGGCGTAGTGGGCAAATTCGCTGCATTGCAGAACAGTCTTAGTCATGATAGTCAGTGAAGTAAATTCTGAGTTTGTGCTTGTAGAACAGTAGCGAAGCCTTGAATGCCCATTACTAGTTCTCTGACTTTACCCGGACCTCCAGCACGAGGCAGTGCAAAATTGACATAGTTCTGCCGGGATTTGGGTTAGATAAATCAGATTATCTATCCTGCCACAGAGCTCTCCAGCGACTCCTTGTGGTCAGATCCTGCACCTGTAAATTCAATCACGGAAGTATAGCTGGTGAACGTAATCATCCCGTGCATGATCTGACTAAAGGCTTCCATGTTGAACGAGCAGTGCAAAAACAATCGGCAGCGGGAAGACATGTGGTTGGATAAACCATGTTCGCGCCCCTCGCCATCCCAAACATGTGTCCAAGGAGATGCAGAGCTGCCGACAAGGCAGGGTTAGTGGCAATTGAGAATTAAAACAAAGGCTTTTACTCTATTTTTTTACAGGTTCAATGAACACTGGTCCCCGCAACCCCTGGTCCCCCTACCCCCTGGTCCCCCTAACCCCTGAATTTTACCACCGCTAGTTGAGCCACTGAAGTTGATGTTCTATTTATATTTGAATCATAGTGTCAATTCCATTTGAAGAGGTTCTGAACATTTAGACATTTTAGTCATTTAGCAGACGCTTTTATCCAGAGCAACTTCCACTGATTATGGGGCATTCCCCTGGAGCAACGTATGGTGAAATGCCTTGCTCAAGAACACAATGACATTTGGCAAGGTCGGGAATCAAACGGGCCACATTTCGACTGCAAGTCTGACTCCCTCATCACTAAGCCACCTGACCACCTAATCGAAAGAGGTTTCTGCACTCATGCAATGCTATTGAACCAACAAATGAGAGCCAATTACCAGTTCAGTTCTTCATGCACTGGCACAACTGCAGAACAATAACAAACTACAAAGGTTAAAAACACAAAACTGTATATAAACACATCCAAGAACTTAAAAAAAGTCAGTTTCTTTAATCATTTACAATTTGTTGCAATCTGTCCAATTTATGTAAAAAGGCACCTAAGAGGTTTGTGGTAGAGTATATGATGAATATTCCACAACTAAGGGCTGTGTCAGGGAGGATTGTACCTTCAGTCTTTAACAATGTTTACCACACCAACTCATACCTTATCGCTTATTGACAAAATAAGGAAAGTATAGAAAAATTAAGGAAAGTGGAAAAGTTGACAGATTGACATGTCTGAAACTTTACTTTTCATTCAGTAAAATTCCTAAATGTTCCATGATTTCTACATAAAAAAACCTAGGTACTCCAAAATGAGACCAAGGGCCTAGTGGATAGATTACTGAGCCTGTAGCAGAAGGTTGCTGGTTCAAATTCCTGAGGCAAAAGCTTTGATAACTGCACATTGGGGACTCTTAAATTAAGAACGCAACAGTAGGAAACACATCTCAGACAGCTGCACAGCGGTACAAACACAGACTCACAATAGGTCTGATCTATATCTGTCCGCGCTGCACACAAGGCCTCTTCCTGTTATCTTGATTTCTTCCTCAATAAGTGTATGTGTATGTTTGTGTGTTTGTGCATCTGTGCGTGTGTACTACTCTACTTATGAGAGCCAATTGTCCTCACAAGAAACGGTAACCAGTAACTTGTGTTCCTCACAAAAATGCTTAGCGTTATGATTGGGTATTAAAGCTTGGGGTAATATATTAGGGTTATATTTAGATTTTGGGGTATTGGGGGTTACATTTAGGGTTAAGATTAAATGCATTTTGGTCCAAGAAAAGTCCTCACAAGTATAGTGAAATGCGTGGAATGTGTTTGTGTGCTTACAGAGGAGAGTAGCCGGTGCAAACCTATTACAGATGTGGTCCTGTTTAGATACACAGAACCTGTCGCCTACCTCAACTGAACCAGTAAGAGATGGTCAGAGGGAGGTATTAGCTAGCATGATAGAAGTAGTGAAGATTATTTCTCCTTAGTCATGGTCCTCGCTCCCGACAACACCCGCCGCGGTGGACGAACCCAATGTGCTGGGGGGGGGTGCACTGGGGCAGCTCTTTACCCTGCCTGTTTGATGTGTACGGGGGACAGGCGAGGTGGGGGAAGGGCGGAGCTCTCTGGTCCTTCAAGCTAGAGCCTCCCACCTCAGTGCTGAATGTTGAGACGGTGTGTTGTTGAAAAGTGTTACGGGGATGCGAGGTTACGTCAGGGCTACGGGTCTATTGTACAGGCCTTATACGACCTGTTGTTAGGGTGACGTCACGTGTGCCTGCCCAACACCTCAGTAGGAAACAACTGCAGTGTTAAAGGTCCATCCTCAACACCATGACCAATATATGAGAATGTGGGGGGGCTGTTGTCTGATTGAATTAGTAACCTAGGCTCCCTGACAGAGGAAGAACCGCTGCTACAAAACAAACAAGAAAACATTCACACAAATGTTTTTCGATAATCAACTCAAAATAGCATTAGGTGGAAATGATCACAAAGTTCAGAGGAGGACACACTTCCCCAGTCAGTTGTTCGCAGTGCCAGGATTATATGATCGCTTACTAGCTTTCCAGGGTGGGCTCTGCTGTAGGTAGGATGGACTGACTGACCTAGCTGAGCTTGAACGTTTCAGAAGTCAAGTGGGGGTTAGTGTGTAGAGACGCCCACAGATAGAAGAGGCGTCAGGGTTCATGCCTCCCCCAGAGCCCCTCCCTTCCCCACCGCACCTGCTCGGAATGAGCTCTCCTGCATTTTTTCAACAGCGTTGATTCTTCAGTCCTGTGCTCCCCCATCTGGTTCCAACATCCTGCTTCTCTATCTCCACGCCTCTGTGCATACACTCAAGTTGCTTTTGGGAAAGATGAATCTGTTTTTCTCTGAGATATTCTGACTGCTTCGCTGTGCCGTGTTCGCTCACAATTGGCCCTGACACAAAAATGTCTAGGTTAGTAAAAGAGAGCTCTAAATCAAGATAACGCTTACAAACGCATAGCTGTAGAATGTCAAACATAAATCACATCCAGTGTTTCTGGCCTGAGCTATTTAATATTGTAACAGAATACAACATCTTAAAATATTTATTTCATATCCACCACAAAAACAGGCAAACGGAAACAGCTACGTAACAAACAGCAAAAAAGTTGCACATATATTTTTATAGTCATATCAAAATAGCATTAAGTGGAATTTATCAAAACATTCAGTTTTTGGCAAACTCATAACAAACCAGACAATAATTACAGTTGAATGAATGCATTATAAGATATTTCCCACAATAATTTAAAGCAACTTTGAATGGTACTGTAGGCTTTTAAAGTGAGCACAACACATTTTTACTTGACATATCTACCAAACATAGTGGCTGCTTTAATCACACATTAATGGCACTTATTCGTTAAACTGTAGTGTATGATTAGTTATTCATCAGAGGGTTTAATGTCCCATAGATACTGTAACTAATAAACAGAGAAAATAATGCATATTCCTGCTTGGAGTTCTTTTTTACCAACACTGTACATCAGGGTTAAAGGTCGAGGGTTGATGCTGGCATATAGGGTGTTAAAACTACAATTCCTGGCTAATGGGCACCCAATGGATGTACCCTTTTAAGCTGGGTGACAATACTGTAGTGTCAGTCAAAAATACAGAGATACAGAGAAAGAGAAAGTATGACAGATCATAATGAATGTTGGTATTAGTTAGGGATCAATTAGCATGTCTGTCTATCTGGTTGTCTGTCTGTCGATATTTCTGGTTGTCAGTCAGCCATTCTCTGTTTTTCTGTCAGTCTGTCAGTCTTTGTCTGTCAGTCTGTTTGTCAGTCAGTTTCTGGATGTCTGGATGTCTGATTGTCTCACGTGAATAAACTCACAATCCAGATCTATGCTGGTTCCTGCACTACTGTTTATGTACAGTAGCAGGAGTATTTTCAGGGGGTTCATTAGTGTTAGTAATCAAAAACACAGAGAATTCTGTTCACATTCTTTCACACTGACAAAACACACGCATTCACACAGCTATTCAACAGCACAAAGTTATTTTCATCGTCTATCATACAAACACACCCACAAACACAGGTGACAGCCAACACTAATTTCCTTTTCAAAGGTTTCTTTGAAGTTACATGGTCCGTGTACATTTCTGACAGTTCAAATTACATTGAGTCTGGAAGAGGGGCTGAAATTCTTTTCAAAATGCTTCATATGCAGTGTTCAAACTGATAATAACAACAGGATAGACCTTGATAAAATACAGAATAAATAAGGTTAAAGACAGATTTGACAGTGTGATCATTTTCAGAAGGCAGCCACAGTAGCACCTTGCATTGTTCCGTCGCACGCGCCCGCATTGTGGAATTGTGTGAACCTCATCCAAACAGTGACTATGCATCGTTGTTGGTGGAATTCCAGTGTTTTAGATTTAAATAATATAAAATATATGTATATTTTTTTTTTTACAGAAAACAAGATTCTACATGTATTACTTTTGACACTTTTGTAATACATTATTTGTGTATTTCTTTTGCCCTCAGTGGTGGATTGGACTAGATTAGTGGTTCCCAACCAGGAGTCTTGGTGGTACATGGCCCATAGGCTAACTGGTAAAATGCACACGAGGGGGGCACACAGTGCACCACAAAATTCATGTTGGGAACCACTGTTCTAGATAATACTACAAAGCATCACATGATCTTAAGGGATTCGTTCACTGAAAACTACCAGTTGATTCAGCAGTCCGAGCCTGTAGAAACATCGTCATTGGCCACTCCCTCTTTTTCGTTGATTCAGCAGACCGAGCCTGTAGAAACATCATCATTGGCCACTCCCTCTTCTTCGTTGCCCATGTAGCATGTGTTCATTGGCCACTCCCTCTTCTTCATTGCCCATGTAGCATGTGTTCATTGGCCACTCCCTCTTCTTCATTGCCCATGTAGCATGTGTTCGCCACAGTTTCAAGATTCTCTCCTTGTACATCTCTCCAGTTTGAGAAAAAGTATGTCTTATTCTGCATTGAGCAAAACTGGTTAAAAGGTGTCTTGTCAATGTCTTTCCCAACAAAAACACATTATTACCAATCTCATAGAGTCTGTGTCAGAAAGAAGAGATGTTGGGACTGAGAAGAAAGCACTCTCTCCTTAGATTCAACAGCAGTCCAATCTCCTTGTAAACAAATCAGCGTCCGACAGAGAAATCATCTTGACGTTTACAGGAGACAATATCTTTGATGGATCAGAGATAGTTTGGATCAGCGCAATCTTGTATGTATCCCAACTTCTTCCATACTTTTTATTTACCTGGGGATGTTATGGGTTTACCAGACACATTGTATTAGTACTATTAAGGAATACCTCATGGCCACAGGATGAGCAGGTTACAGGGACGTTAATAATCACTCACAGGGAGGAGAATTAAGCAGTGGATGTCACCACTGGATTTCCCGCAGCATCTCTCACTGGAAGACAAGGGAAGGAAACAGACAGAAACCTGGCTTAAAATTTGTATTTAGAATTTTTTCATGAACATTTTGCATGGAAATATCTGAATGTTTTGAAGCACTTTTGGTTTCCAAATAGTTTCCCTAAAAATACATAGTACAGTTGTGCTCATAAGTATGCATATGAAATTACAGTATTGATTTTTGACAATATCACTGTTCAAGCAAAACATCTGTTTGTTTTGTAAGGACAGTGATCATTTGAAGCCATTAATTATCACTAAGTTGTTTGGCTCCTTTGTAAACCATATAACAGTAAGCACCCAAATGGCCTTGATCAAAAGCTTACATACCCTTTAATGTTTGGCCTTGTTACAGACACACAAGCAGACGCACACAGGTTAAAATAAAGGTTATTTTCCCACACCTGTGGCATTTTAAATTGCAATTTGTGTCTGTGTAGAAATAGTCAATGAGTTTGTTAGCTCTCATGTAGATACACAGAGCAGGAAAGATTCTGAGCCATGGGGAGAAGAAAAGAACTGGCAAAAGACCTGGATAATAATGTACTGGAAATACAAAGTTGGAAATGGATATAAAAATATATCCAAAGCCTTGCAAATGCCAGTCAGTACTGTTCAATCACTTATTAAGAAGTGGAAGATTCTGGGATCTGTTGATATCAAGCCAAGGTCAGGTAGACCAAAAACGATTTCAGCCAAAACTGCCAAAAGAATTGTTCAGAATACAAAGAAAAAAACACAGGTAACCTAAGACATACAGGCTGCCCCTGGAAAAAACGGTGTGGTGGTTTCAAGGAGCACAATTTGACGATACTTGAACAAAAATGTGCTGCTTGGTCATGTTGCCAGAAAGAAGCCTTTACTACGCCAATGCAACAAAAAAGCCTGGTTACAATATTCCTAACAACAACTGTAATTTGGTGAGACAAGACCAAAATAGAGCTTTATGGTGACAACCATAAATGTCATGTTTGGAGAGGGGTCAACGAGGCCTATAGTGAAAAGAATACCATCCCCACTGTGAAGCATGTTCACTGATGTTTTTTTGGGGGGGTGAGCTCTAAATGCACAGTGAACCTTGACAACATTGATGGAAAGATCAATGCAGCAAGTTTTCTGACAATTCTGGCCAACAATTTGCATTCTTTCGAACGAAAGCTGCACACTGGACGCTCTTGGAATTTCCAGAATGACAGTGACCCTAACACAATGCCAAGTTTACCCTCCAGTGGTTACAGTAGAAAAAGGTGAAGGTTCTGGAGTGACAAGCACAGTCTCCTGACCATGATATCATCGAGCCACTCTGGGGAGATCTTAAACGTGCGATTCACAACCAAAGACTTCATAACCTGGAGGCATTTTTCCAAGACACATGGGCAGCTATGCCACCTGCAAGAATTCAGGGCCCCATAGACAACTATCACAAACTACTGCACCTTGTCAAGGATGCTAAAGGGGGCAATACACCATATTGAGAACTGAGGGTATGCAGACTTTTCTTTGTTGCCATGGTCTCTATTATGATTGTGCCATTCTGTTATGCCCAACAGCTTAATATGAATCCCATGAGAAATGAAAACATATTTTCTTGCCTGCTCACTCAGGATTTCTTTGAAAATGGTACATCTATTACCAATTCTCCAGGGGTATGCAGACTTCTGGGCACAACTGTATTTTGTATTTTTAGGGAAGTAATATAACAAGTTTGAACAGTGTTAGAGCATTAGTTTGGTTCTTACTTGTAGAGTGATCGTGTGTTCTACATCAGCATAGCTCTCATAGCGGCCTTGCTGATCCGCTTGCGGTTGTTCTTTCGTGCTCTCTTCCGGGGTGGCACAGGTCGAACAGGTGGCACAGGCTGAACAGGTGGCACAGGCCGAACAGGTGGCCCGGGTTGGGCAGGTGGCCGAGGACCAGCAAGAGTAGAAGGGGCTCGCGTTGAGGTCATTGACACCGTGCCTAGGAGAATAAGTTATACAGATGATGAAACAAGATGGTGGTTGTCCTACACACACATCAACACATTTGCAAACAAACTGCTGCAAACCAGTGGTTGGTCAAACTGAATTGAGAGGGAAGGGCTCATATCAATGTCTGAACTGAAGTAAATTGAATCATAAACACTGTTTTTTCCTGTGATTAACTCAATTCCATATACTCCAGTCCAGACATTAACGTGCCCTTCCTCCTCAATTAAGTTTCACTGGCCTCCACTGATGCACATATTTGTGTTTCTATCCTTTTGGGCACCTGACACCCTGACCTAGAAATTCTATTCCCTAACCCTTACCCTAATTCTAACCCAACATCTGTCTAAACTTAACCTAGCCCAAACACCTAACCCTAACTGGAAGCACAAATGCATAAAGAGATTAAGACAAAAATCACATTTTCCCTGTTGGGGACATGCCAGAACAAATGTGGTAAGCATTTTTTCAGGTTCTACTATCTCTGTGGGCGCACACACTTCCTCACACATACAAACACACCCTCGCACACAGTCTTCTCTGCCTACCTGTGGTCAGCATAGTGGTTGCTGTCTGATGTGACTGATGAGGTCGGTGCTCCTCCTCTTCACGCTGCTCCGTCTGTCGTCTCAGCAGCTCCTCCTCCTGGCCCCGCCTCCTGTGGAGCAGCGACACCTCCTTCCTCTCCTGCTCCTCCTTGAGCTTGTGTTGCGTACTCCTCTCCGACTCAGGGGTCTCATTGTCTTTGCGTCTTTGATCGGCTTCCTCCTGGGGAGTAAATCTGCTCTCTGGCCTCTGGTTGGTTTCCTCTGTGGGATGCAATCGCTGATCCTGGCTCTGATTGGCTCCCTCTCTGCCTTCAAGCCTCCAATTCTCTTCCTTTGTGGAGGAGTTGCTTCCGGGCCTCTGCGGCTTTGATGCGTGGCCGCGTAGCGGCGGGGTGTGTGTTTGCATTGGTTTCATCCACGACTGCTGGTCTCCCTCGTCCACAACGAGCCCCAGACCTCCCTGCCGCCTCTCATTTCCCTCAGTGACTCCAAACGGGGAGTCCCCTCGTGTCTCTTCCCCGGCTCTCTCCATGTGGTCGAGCTGCACCGCGCCGACAGACGCCGATGGCGGGGTGGGGGTGTCTTTCACACTGTTGCTGTCGCTTCTCTCATACATGTCACTGTGATGAGACGGTTCTTCCGGCTCCTTAACCCCGAGCTGCCTGGTACCATTCTGTACTGGCTGGGGTCCAAACTGCCCAGGGTTCAGCCCGTCCTTCCACGCCCCTGGTTCTGAGGAGGCGCCCTTGATGCTCCAGTGTTGCTCCAGTTGGTCTTCCAGCTGGTTGTGTTTCAATTGGTCCTCACGGTGCAACTCCTCCTTGGACCTGGCCTTGCCTGGACCCCCCTCGGCCTTTTCTTTGTGCTGCCTGCGCGGTGTCTGCTTCTTCTTGGGGACTGCCGCGGGCTGAGGGGCGGCCTGGCAGCGGCACTCCACGTGGTCGTGGACCGAGACGATGGCCTTGGAGTAGATCGGTCGCTTCTCCACATACTGGATTTTCATCACCTGGAGGGAACGAGGAGAAAGCGAAGGGAGCTTAGCTCAGTGGTGACTTGAGATACAGTAGACTGTGCGTGGCAGATAGTCTAGTGGTTAAAGTGTGGGCCAAGTCACTGAAATGTTGCTGAATTGAATCCTCGATCTGACAGTCCAGTATAACATCTAATGCTGTGCCTAGAGAAAAGTGTTTCATGCTAATTGATGTGACTAAAAATATCCAGTTAATGACTATATTTAAAAATAATGGTTATTTCATTTTTAATTACTTTTCCATTATTAAAACAATGAGGTGGATGATAGATGCCACGGAGACAGGGCAGTAGAGGGTGTGGATGTGTGTACCTGCAGGTGTCTGGTATGAACTAACACTGGAACACATTGCAGGCTCTTAGTGTTGCAGCAGCCAGAACAACGCTGCACCTCCACGCAGGGTGGCCACAACATGAAGTCAGCGTTGCTCCGGTCCAACATGGCACGGGTCACCTCCATCACCTCCGTCCTCACCTTACAGAGTGCCTGCTGGGCCGGCTGGGCGTCTGATAGAGATGGACAAAACCATGTTAGACAGTTCATGCCCATCAATGTAAATGAGTTAGAAAATATTCCAAAAGCGTCAAGCGCTTTTCAGTGCTCAACTAAACGAATGCTGGGGTGTCGGGCGGCTTAGGAGTTAGAGATTTGCTGGTTTGGTTCCAGAGTGGCCCAACTGTCATGGTGCTCTTGATCAGGATACTTTTACACTCTAGTTGCCCCAGTGTTTGTCTCTGTAATAACTGTAAGTTGATCTAGCGTAACAGCATGCACGCTTCATAGAGTTGGTTACTCAGCTATAATGAACACGTCTCAAAATATGTTAGCATACTTTAGATCTTTGTTTACCACAAAACACATTGTGCACTGTGAAAATAATTCAGGATTAGATACAGCTGCCTATATTTGCTGATTCATCCAGTGGGACTGACAGGATAATAACAGATTTACAGGGACTAAAGATTCATGCTGTTTCAGCAAAATACTTTACATACAGTACACTCTCCATCCTTCTAGGGCTAAATTGCCATACATACATCCCCTAAGGATTAATTTCCCAGACACAAATTAAACCTAATTCTGTTTTAACAAGTGATTTGCCCTGATCAATTCTAACCCTTGCTTATAGAGTGCTTTTCTTAAATAGTGTTAATCAGGCAGCTCAGCTGGGAGTGTTTTTGATCCTTCAATGTTCAGATTGTTTTGCATAGAATATAGGCTAACAGTTTATAACCAGAAGAGGCTAACAGTTTATAACCACAAGAGGCAAATAGTTTATAACCACAAGAGGCTAACAGTGTCTAAGCACAAGAGGCTAACATTTTATAACCACAAGAGGCTAACAGTGTATAAGCACAAGAAGCTAACAGTTTAAAACCACAAGAGGCTAAAAGTTTATAACCACAAGAGGCTAACAGTTTATAACCACAAGAGGCTAACAGTTTATAACCACAAGAGGCTAACAGTTTATAACCACAAGAGGCTAACAGTGTATAAGCACAAGAGGCTAACAGTTTATAACCACAAGAGGCTATCAGTTTATAACCACAAGAGGTTAACAGTTTATAACCACAAGAGGCTAACAGTTTATAACCACAAGAGACTAACAGTTTATAACCACAAGAGGCTAACAGTTTATAACCACAAGAGGTTAACAGTTTATAACCACAAGAGGCTAACAGATTATAACAACAAGAGGCTAACAGTTCATAATCACAAGAGGCTAACTTACCCAGACTCCTCGGCAGTCTACTGGTGTTGTTTGACCGTTGTCCACTCGGCAATAAAACTTCAGATACTTCCGCATCTGGGACAAAACAAACCACGTACTTCTCATTAGTTGGAGATTCAATGTACAGTATGGACTCTATGTGCTTTGACTGTGTGTCTGGATGGAGTTTATGTCACAATGAATTAATGATTATGTTTGTATGTTCTTGAGAAGATGACAACTCTTTGTTAATGTCTATACAGTATTTATTATATTTTTTATTTCCCCCATTTGTCTTCCCGATCACATGGTCTTGTCCAATTTCCCAATAAGCCTGTCTTGTCTGCAGCTCCGCAACTCCCTGGACAGATGCGGGATGGTTTATCCAACCACATTGCCGAGCCGGTTTATTCTTTTCGCACCTTTCATCCAACATGGAAGCCTTTAGTAAGCTAATGTGTGGGATGATTACACTCACCAACTATAGTTATGCAAACAAGGAATCTCTGGAATGTAACGTGGCAATGGAGGTAATCTGATTTATCTATCCCAAATCCTAGTCAGCGCTATGCCAGTTTGCGCTGCCTCTTGCTCGAGGATCCAGGCAAAGTCAGGGAAGCCGTAGCCAGGCTCGAACCACTGACTACCATGACATAGCTTAACCTGCAAAACAGCGACTAAGCCCACTAAGCCACACAGACTTGCTGTTTCCACAGTATTCACTACTTTTGAAGTTTAGCCTCAAATGGCAACAACATTTATGAGATTACATAAACTGTTTATGAGATTCTGATTGACCTATTTACTGTCTATATGTTTGTCTCTATTAAAATATTAAGTAATGTATTTAAGTATGACTAATACACATTACCATTATTGATTAAAACAGTAATTTGATCATGCACATAATTAAATTATGGTAGTAATAATAATAATAATAATAATAATAATGACATATGTTTCTTGTCAATTTGGGGATTAGAATGAACATCCGTTTATAACTGGCCCAACACTCTTGACCACTAGGCTACCCTGCCACCCATGTGTGGATGGTATGTTTGCCAGGCATCATTACCTACGGAGCCAGTGAACAGCAGTAGCTGCAGGTCCTCTATGGATTCAATGGGGCTGCTTCTAACCAGCTCCACCAATCCTGGGGGTAGGGGATCCCCCTGTGGGAGAGGAAGAGAGAGAGAGAGACAGAGAGAGAAATGCATTAGAAAAGACAGGACTAACAACTCTCCCAGGCCAGATTCTTCCTCAGCTTTCCCCATCAGACTTGCTTTACAGTAACCAGGGAGACAGCGGAACCTGGAGGTCAGTGTGGGTTGGGGTTCGCTTACGCCCATCTTATCCCCCTAACAATTAATTAAAGAAGAGGATGAAGGAAATGGCTGCTTGGAACTCACAATAGCCACTAAGAGGGGGTGAATGACTATTGGCCTTGTGTCACCTCATCTGCTAACACTTAGGGGTCAGTGAGTCAGGAAGGACTCAGGAAGTGGTGGGGGATGGAGGGACTGGAAGGAGGAGGTGAGCTGGACATCGTGAGGATAAAAGAGTGGAGGATGAATGAAGAAGAAAGAAGTTGCATGGAGAAATTAAGTCTCTTAGCCAATTTGGTGCCATTGTTTGTGCATGGGTTTGAAATCCAGCAAAGTGGGATTTAGGACTGGCTATGCCCTCCTAGCTAAAGCCAGGGAATGTCTTCTAGTGAGCCACCAGGTCTAAGGCTAGGTTTACTTACCCCCCAATCTCCCATGAGCAGAGTATTTATTAAATAGAGTCTGTATTACATAGAGTCTGTAATGTATAAAACCTGTATTAAATTATAATAAATACTATAGAGCCTGTTATATATAGAAATTGTGTTATATAGAGATTGTATTACATATAGTCTGTATTAAATAGAGTCTGTATTACATAGAGTCTGTGATATTTAGAGCTTGTATTAAATAAGAATCTGTATTACTTACAGTAGAGTCTGTATTATATAGAGCCTGTATTAAATAATAATAAATAATATAGAGCCTGTTATATATAAAGGTTGTATAATATAGAGCTTGTATTATACAGAGTTTGTATTATATAGAGCCTGTATTAAATAATAATGAATAATATAGAGCCTGTTATATACAGAGTCTGTATTATATAGAGTATATATTACATAGAGTCTGTTCGATATAGAGCCTGTATTAAATAAGAGTATGTATTATATATAGTCTGTATTAAATGGTAATAAATAATATAGAGCTTGTATTAAAGAGTCATTATTATATATATTATAGGGCCCTATTTTAACAATCTGAAATGCAAGTATCAAACGCAAAGCACAAGTGACATTGTGGGCGGGTCCCGGGCGCTGTTGTTATCATGCCGGCAGGATAAATTACACTTGTGCCCGACGCAAATCTAAAATGGGTAGGTCTGAAGTAGCCTCATTAGTCATAGGTGTGGTTTGGGCATAACATAACTTAGGACCCTCTTGAAAATGAGATGCTACATCTCAAGGGGCTATCCTTTCCTTTAAATTTGAAATTTGAAATAACATGCAATAAATCAATCAGAACATCATCTCACATTCCCAGGCGCGCTTGTTCCATGGCGGATTGCTATTATAACGGCGGATTGCTATTGATTTGTCTTTCTTACAAAATGTAAATAAAGAAACGTCACAAGACATAATTTCCGATATTTTGGGCTCCCTCTCACTGAATCACAAGGTTATGAATGCATGGTAATATTTTTGCAATGTAGACTAACATTAGACCAAGGTTACTTTGCTTACCTCACTCCTCTGTCAAATAAGCTCTCCTCTCCCGTTCTGCTGCTGGGGCATTTGGATTAAGTGGCAATGGCACACGCATTTGAACATCACATCTCCTTAGGTCCTCTAATATTTCCTAATTTATGTCATCAACACATACATGACTCATGGAAATGTTGTGTAAAACAACAAGCCACAAAGAATGGTGCAACTTGAGTAATGTTTATTTTTTTTTATTTTTTTTTATTTAACCTTTATTTAACCAGGTAAGTTGACTAAGAACAATTTCTTATTTACAGCAACGACCTGGGAGCAATTAGGGTAAAGTGTCTTGCCCAAGGACACAACGACATTTGGCTCAGTCGGGAATCGAACTGGCAACCTTCTGACTACAAGTCTGACTCCCTACCCACTGAGCCATCTGCGCCCCGTAATGTAAAGTGCCTCCTGTCCTATCATAACACCTGACGCGCATTTTCAGTGTGCCTAATGTTCGTTCAATTAGGCTACGCTGCGTGTTTGTGTGTGTTTTCGATTAAACAGCATTTCACGCACTGTTGCTGGCATCATAAATGGTGTCATCATCAGCCATGTCTTCAACGGATAGCGTTGTCCCCTTCACACGCCTCTTCTTTTTGCTGAACCGCCCAACGAATGCAAGTTAATTCCCTAATTTACCAATGTGCGTCTGTGGAGGGAAAAGTCCCCTATGCGTCGGGTGAAAGATAGGAATGATACATGCGTTGGTGTAAATAGCCAGTTGTGCTGGGTGTAAGATAGGGCCTATAATCTGTATTATATAGAGCCTCCATTATATATAGCCTGTATTACATAGAGTCTGTATTACATGGAGCCTGTATTAAATAAGAGTCAGTATTATATAGAGCCTGTATTAAATGTGTTTCTTTATTATATAGCATCTGTATTATAAAGGGTCTTATTACATTGAGTCTGTATTATATAGGGTCTGTATTATATAGAGCCTGTTATATATACAGTCTTTATTATAGAGAGTCTGTATTACATAGAGTTTGTATTATATCGTGTCTATATTATATATAGAATTCTTTTATAGAGTCTGTATTACATAGAGTATGTATTAAGAGTGTGTATTATGTAGAGCCTTTATTATATAGAGTCTGTGTTATATAGAGCATGTATTATATAAAGCCTGTATTAAATAGAGTCTGTATTATATAGGGTCTGTATTATATAAAGCCTGTATTAAATAGTCTGTATTATATAGATTCTGAATTATATAGATTACGTATTATATAGATTATGTATTACTTTGAGCCTGTTTTATATAGAGTCTGTTTTATATAGAGTGTGTATTATATAGACCTTGTAGTATATATAGCCTGTATTATATACAGTAGAGTCTGTATTATATAGAGTATGTATTTTATAGAGTCTGTATTACATAGAGTAGGTATTAAGAGTGTGTATTCTATAGAGCCTGTATTATATAGGGTCTGTGTTATATATTGTAGCGGCTGTATTATATAGATTCTGTATTATATAGATTGTGTATTATATAGAGTCTGTTATATACAGAGTCTCAATTAAATATAGTCTGTGTTTTATAGAGTATATATTATATATAGTCTTTATTATATCACTGTAAAAAATGATTACATGCCACAACTTAATTGTCAAGTCATCTGGTTGCTTTAACTCAGTTAAGTTGCGGCAACTTTAGGAAAGTTGCGCCAACTTTAGGAGTTAAGTCCACATAGGAGTGAACTTAACTCCTAAAGTTGCCGCAACTTAACTGAGTCAAAGCAACAAGATGACTTGACTGAGTTAAGTTGTGCCATGTAATCATTTTTTACAGTGTAGGTAAAGGTACTTATTGTCACATATACATACGTGTATAGCAAAATTCGTTCTCTGCATTTAACACATCCCTCAAGGGAGCAGTGGGCTGCCATTTACAGCGCCTGGGGACCAACTCCAGATCTAAGCCAGTGCTTTCATCAGGGGCACTGACTGGAGAACCTAAACTAATGTCAGTATTGAATAAAATCAGTATTATGTAGAGCCTGTATTATATAGAGCATGTTTTATATATTCTATGTATTATATAGAGCCTGTATTATATATAGTCTGTATTACATAGTCTGTATTATGTAGAGGCTGTATTATATAGAGCCTGTATTATGTAGAGCCTGTATTATATAGAGCCTGTTTCATAGTCTGTATTATATAGAGTCTGAATTATATAGTCTGCCCCAGTGATTTTCTCCAGGGCCCAGTGCACAAGAACAATCTGAGTCCCAAATAACTCCAGATAAACTCCCTTGAATGGGCACTATAAAAGGGCATGATTTGGGTAGCAAACAAATTGTGCTGGCTGCTTAACATGGTTTGGGCCTTTGTTCATAGGGTGGCTGCTGTCCCTCTGAGCAGGAAAAATTGAATAAACACTTCTCCTCTGGCAACTGCTTGACAAGCCCAAAACACATAAATACATACTCCTCCAAATGTTGTAAACCCACACTTGATGCCTAATAGCACAGCTAAACAAATACACAAACCTCACCTATCATAGTCTTGTGAAACTGTAAGAATCAAGGAGTCAGCCTGGTCCTAATTGGTCAGTTCTGTATCAAAACAAAATCTCACACACAGACACACAGAGACTCACACACAGACACACACACACAAAGGCACACAACTAATTCCAACCTTCAATTTAACTGTAACTGGAATCTACAGTCTTCGAAAAACAACAGTCAAGGTCATCTAAAGTCTATAGTCAGTGTCTCCTTGAATTGACAGACAGTGTCTTCTAGAATCAACAGTCAGTTTCATCAGACATCTTAGTCAGTGTCTTTTAGAATCAACAGTCAGTGTCTTTTAGAATCAACAGTCAGTGTATTTTAGGATCAACAGTCAGTGTCTTCTAGAATCAACAGTCAGTGTCTTTTAGAATCAAAAGTCAGTGTCTTCTGGAATCAACAGTCAGTTTCATCAGACATCTTAGTCAGTGTCTTTTAGAATCAACAGTCAGTGTCTTTTAGAATCTACAGTCAGTGTCTTTTAGAATCAACAGTCAGTGTCTTCTGGAATCAACAGTCAGTGTCTTTTAGAATCAAAAGTCAGTGTCTTCTAGAATCAACAGTCAGTGCCTCCTAGAATCAACAGTCAGTGTATTTTAGAATCAACAGTCAGTGTCTTCTAGAATATACAGTCAGTGACTTTTAGAATATACAGTCAGTGTCTCCTAGAATCTATGGTCAGGGTCTTCTAGAATCTTCAGTCAGTGTCATCAGGCATCTTCAGTCAGTGTCATCTAAAATATACAGTCAGTGTCTTCTTAAAACTATGGTGATTGTCTTCTAGAATCTACAGTCAGTGTCTTCTAGAATATAATGTCAATGTCACCTAGAAACTACAGTCAGTGTCTTTTAGAATCAACAGTCAGTGTCTTCTGGAATCAACAGTCAGTGTCTTTTGGAATATACAGTCAGTGTCTTTTAGAATATACAGTCAGTGTCTTCTAGAATATACAGTCAGTGTCTTTTAGAATATAGAGTCAGTGTCTTCTAGAATATACAGTCAGTGCCTTTTAGAATATACAGTCAGTGTCTCCTAGAATCTATGGTCAGTGTCTTCTAGACTCTACAGTCAGTGTCTTCTAGAATATACTGACAATGTCACCTAGAATCTATGGTCATTGTCTTCTAGAATTTATAATCAGTGTCATCAGGGATCTTCAGTCAGTGTCATCTAAAATATACAGTCAGTGTCTCCTAGAATCTATGGTCAGTGTCTTCTAGAATCTATAGTCAGTCAGTGTCATCAGGCATCTTCAGTCAGTGTCATCTAAAATATACAGTCAGTGTCTTCTAGAAACTACGGTCATTGTCTTCTAGACTCTACAGTCAGTGTCTTCTAGAATATACTGACAATGTCACCTAGAATCTATGGTCATTGTCTTCTAGAATTTATAATCAGTGTCATCAGGGATCTTCAGTCAGTGTAATCTAAAATATACAGTCAGTGTCATTTAGAATCTACAGTCAGTGTCATCTAGTATCTTCAGTCAGTGTCGTCTAGGATCTACAGTCATTAGGGGCTATTCATTTAGTATTTTAATTATTTACAGTAAAATGTAGGATCTTTTCCATATTGCTATCTCAATATTTCTAAAATTGCCTGGAAACACAGCATTTTCCCCTGTTTTCTACAGAGGTAGTAAAAATAATGCACTAAAAAGGAAGTAGGATGCCATTTGGGCCAAAGTCCTACTGATGTTGAAAGGGTAAGTGGGTTGAGCTGAGGAATGCCAGGTACATGCTACGGGAGGCAGAGAGGTGAAGAGTAATGATCCATAATTATGGGTCTAGCTTTGCTGCCTGCCTGTACACACAAACCCGGCCAAACACTCGCACACTCGTTAACATGTGCAGAGACTCACATGGTGTAACTCCACCCCAGGGCGGATCACTTTGATTTTTTAGATAGCTTTGACAATTTTCATAGAACTTATATGCGAGGAACAACATCTGCGATACTGAAAGTACTTTCATCTATTCCTGGTATTATAGGTCTAAGCATAGGCCTATGCGCACATTAAAGCGTGGTTCAGTGTAAAGCAAACGCACGGACATACAGTATAGGACACAACCACACACAGGCATAAACACATTGATGTTTAAACCAGCTGTACACATGCTTCGATTGCAGGAAGTAGTTTAGTGAGGGAATTCCCTGATATAGCTCAAAGACATTATATTCCACCTTAAGTGCTAACAAGACACAGATACTGTACAGAAAACAACATTGTCACTAAACAACATTATCACTAGGGTGGATGTAGGGAAGAGAGGACTACATTTTATGTATAACTATCCATTCAAATCAATAATTAATTGTGATATGATGAATGAGGAAGACAACACACTGCTGGCTGGAAGCGCTGGGCCAAAGAACCCACTAGAGGAAGTTGTAGATCTGATAGCACAAAAGCAACTGAATAGTCTCAAGGAAACCAACAAAGAAGAGGTGTGTCACATTTCGCCCTGTTTAAACGTTCATTTCCCATAACGAAGCCAGACAGTGTGCGTGGATATTGTCATGACCCACATGCACTAAGAGCTTTGTCTGAAAACAATTAAAAAATATAGCTGCAAGCAGCAATAGAGGATTCCTCCATAACATGGCGAACCATGAAAAAAATGAAAATCCTTCCTAAATTGTCATTTTAAAGAAAAATCCATGCTAAAGACATTATGGGGTCTATAGACTATATTGTGCCCCATGAGCCACAATATGCCCTCAAGTTTGGTGTTGATATCTCAAAGATTTGCAGAGATATGACCCAACTTCCTGTTTGGTGGCGTTGCTACAGATTATGATTGGCTGTACTGGGCAAAGGTTTCAAATAAAAAAAGCAATAGATAACTTTTGTGAGGCTTGCTCTGATGATGATGCGTGCCCATTCTGAAGAATGGACAAAATTTGTAGGAGTAGCGAAAAAACGTGTTTTCTAAATCTTTTTTGCATAGAGAAATCCAATAGGCGGCCGTTATAGGTTCTTGAGGCTTATTTGATCTTCATGACAAATAAGACATATGGAATGAATTTCAAAATTTTGGGATAAATGGGATCCAAAGGGCATCACTTTGAAAATTGTAAAATTAGGGCATGTCCTGTAGCGCCACCTATGGTCTAAAGTGGCCCATGTTTGGTGTTGTAGTAGTTGTAGTGTCTTCCTTATGACATACCAAGTTTGGTGTTTATATCTAAAAGATTTGTAGAGATATGACCCTACTTCCTGTTTGGTGGCGTTGCTACAGATTATGATTGGCTGTACAGGGCAAACAGTTTTGAAAATCAAAAACACAATAGATAACTTTTGTGAAGCTTGCTCTGATGATGATGCGTGCCCATTCTGAAGAAGATTGGACAAAATTTGTAGGAGGAGTAGCGAAAAAACGTGTTTCCTAAATCTTTATTGTACAGAGAAATCCAACAGGCGGCCATTATAGGTTCTTGAGGCTTTTTTGATCTTCATGACAAATAAGGAATATGGAAAGAATTTCAGAATTTTGGGACAAATGGGATGCAAACACTTAGAAAATTGGAAAATTAGGGTGTGTCCTGTAGCGCCACCTATGGTCTAAAGTGGCCCATTTTTGGTGTGGTAGTTAATAATGTGCTGTAGTTTTATCATGCCAAATTTCAGAACTTTTTACATTTGTGGTCTAGGGGCTGCCATTGACACCAATGGTACAAGAAAAATAATACTAACAATAACAATAGGTTTCCTCCTTTCGGAGGAATATTAATAACAATAGGTTTTATTAATATTCTAATATAGGCTAATCCTAATTAGATAACAATGTATATACTGTATCTACCATGTATTAAACAATTAATGGTGCTTTTACAACAAGAGTAGTACAAGCTAAAGAGAAAAAAGTTTTGAACACACAAAACATTACAGTAACACTTGATTTGGATAGTGAGTCAGTATGTAGGTGCTTTACAGAGTATCTAGACTATCAAGAACATTTCAATTAACTGTCTATACCTAACCATAAACCTTTTCTAAAGCTTACAATAACTACAAACTCTACTCTTAACAATTTACTTTTTCAGTAGTTTGTTGAATATGAACATCTGTATAGCAAATTTATTTTCACTATCCAAATTTAAATGGAATTATATGGCTGATTATATATTTAGCATGACTTACTTTGCAAAAATTTTGCAAAACTGTGCAAAAACCTGCGTTTACATCACAAAAAAAGTTTGTTTTGAAGCAAGTCGATCTTTGAATCAAGTCGATAGGAGACTAAAACGGGGCAAATAAATTTCAGGAATTGAAAAGAACGCATCTACGTGTATTTTCAAAAATTTTGCAGTGATGTAACTGCAGGTTTTTGGAAATCTTACGGTGGCCGAGTTGGGAATTACCAAACACGCTGAGAAGGTTTATTTAATGGCTACATGACAGGCACAATGATTTTGAGGTGGTTAGGGGTCTGGAGTGTTCCTTTAAGGTTTTGTTTAGGAACTTTGCATCAGCTGATAGTCTGTGTTCAATGCCTTAAAAGACAAGAAACAAACTCGGAAAATACAATGGAGTTAATGCTCTCATTTTGGCTTTTGGCATAGCACCGCTGCTGCATTTCCCAAATAAATCTCACATAGTCTCTCTACAGACTCACTACCGTCTCTCTACAGTTCCTCTACAGTCTACTACGGCCCGCTGGATCCTTTCATCCGGCCCGCGAGACCCTCCTACATCTATCTTGCAAACTGTACTAGCTACCAACTAAAGCTTGGTACCGTTGGAAGGAGGAGAATCAGAAGCTAATTTCTGTGGGTTAATCACAACTGGAGATATGGTTTCAAACCTTTGAAATCTAATCAAATGCACTCGTTTTGGTAGTGAGTTTACATAGAAAAGTGTGTTCTGCCACTAGTGGGTGTGCCGGGATGGACTGGGACAAAAATTCGGCCAGGGACTTTGGATGGAGCGGCCGGTGGGGGGGGTGGCGCGCGTGCGAGCGCGCTTTATCTGTCGCTCCCCGCGTTCGACATTCACTGGGTTTCTCCTCATCTGAATATAGAGGAACTCTCTCTCTCCATTTGAGGGCTGGGCCAGAGCGCCTTTTTGCGGATGCAACAGTCAGTCCATATCAGCCTACTGTCACTTGTTTTATTACGTCCAGGACTGTAACTGGCAGACCGGCCGTCAAAGTAAAATATGACGTCCCGATCCTCCCGATGGCCAGTCCGTCCCTGTGTGTGTGTGTTTGTGTTTGTGTGTGTGTGTGTGTTTGGGGGGGTAATTTAATAACATTTCCTATATTCTATTTTTTTCACGCATACTGTAGCTCTAGTATACGGCCCTTCCCTTGGTTTCAAAAACTCAATGTGGCCCTCAAGCTAAAATAATTGCCCATCCCTGCTCTATAGTCTCACTACAGTCAGTCTACAGTCTCACTATAGTCTCACTATAGACTCACTATAGTCTCACTATAGTCTCACTACAGTCTCACTACAGTCCCACTACAGTCTCACTACATTCTCTCTACAGTCTCACTACAGTCTCTCTACAGTCTCTCTACAGTCTCACTACAGTCTCTCTACAGTTCCTCTACAGTCTCACTACAGTCTCACTAAAGTCCCACTACAGTCTCATTACAGTCTCTCTACAGTTTCACTACATTCCCTCTACAGTCTCACTACAGTCTCTCTACAGTTCCTCTACAGTCTCACTACAGTCTCACTAAAGTCCCACTACAGTCTCACTACAGTCTCTCTACAGTTTCACTACAGTCTCTCTACAGTTCCTCTGCAGTCTCACAGCAGTCTCTCTACAGTCTCACTACAGTCACTATATAGTTCCTCTACAGTCTCACTACAGTCTCTCTATAGTCTCACTACAGTCTCACTACAGTCTTTCTACAGTCTCACTACAGTCCATCTACAGTCTCACTACAGTCTCTCTACAATCTCTCTACAGTCCCTCTACAGTTTGGCTACAGTCTCTCTACAGTCTCACTACAGACCCTCTACAGTCACACTTCAGTCTCTCTACAGTCTCACTACAGTCCCACTACAGTCTCACTACATTATCTATACAGTCTAACTACAGACTCTCTACAGTCTCTCTACAGTCTCAATACAGTCTCTCTACAGTTCCTCTACAGTCTCACTACAGTCTCTCTACAGTCTCACTACAGTCTCTCTACAGTTCCTGTACAGTCTCACTACATTCTCTCTACAGTCTCACTACAGTCCATCTACAGTCTCACTACAGTCTATCTAGAGTCTCACTACATTCCCACTACAGTCTCACTACATTCTCTCCACAGTCTCACTACAGTC
>JACXGM010013218.1:10846-23339 GCA_016801145.1 Umbra pygmaea | reverse complement strand
CCCCCCTCATCCCCTGTCTTCCTGCTTCACTCTGTCACTCCCCCTCATCTCGTTTCACCGAGCACAGACTGTTGAGTAATGGTTCTCAGTCCCAATCAGGGTGATGTCAAGTTAATAACTTGGTTCCAACTCCAACAATGCCGTAATAATATTAATACTAATAAAAACAAAAAGGATGTGAACAATAAATAGATACCCCCTTCATCAATAACAAACTGATATAAGAAGGGGACTAGAGTTAAGTATAATATATATACAGTGCCTTGCAAAAGTATTCATCTTGAACATTTCAACCTTTTGCCACATTTCAGGCTTCAAACATAAAGATATAAAACTGTAATTTTTGGTGAAGAATCAACAAAGAGTGGGACACAATCATGAAGTGGAATGGAATTTATTGGACGTTTCAAAGTTTTTTAACAAATAAAAAACTGACAAATTGTGTGAGCAAAATTATTCAGCCCCTTTACTTTCCGTGCAGCAAACTCTCTCCAGAAGTTCAGTGAGGATCTCTGAATGATCCAATATTGACCTAAATGACTAATCATGATAAATAGAATCCACCTGTGTGTAATCAAGTCTCCAAATAAATGCACCTGCTCTGTGATAGTCTTAGAGGTCCGTCGAAAGCACAGAGAGCATCATGAAGAACAAGGAACACACCAGGCAGGTCCGAGATACTGTTGTGGAGAAGTTTAAAGCCGGATTTGGATACAGAAAGATTTCCCAAGCTTTAAACATCCCAAGGAGCACTATGCAAGTGATAATGTTGAAATGGAAGGAGTATCAGACCACTGCAAATCTACCAAGACCCGGCCATCCCTCTAAACTTTCAGCTCATACAAGGAGTAGACTGATCAGAGATGCAGCCAAGAGGCCCATAATCACTCTGGATGAACTGCAGAGATCTACAGCTGAGGGGGGCGAGTCTGTCCATAGGACAACAATCAGCCGTATACTGCACAAATCTGGCCTTTATGGAAGAGTGGCAAGAAGAAAGACATTTTTGAAAGCTATCCATAAAAAGTGTTGTTTAAAGTTTGCCACAAGCCACCTGGGAGACACACCAAACAAGTGGAAGAAGGTGCTCTGGTCAGATGAAACCAAAATCGAACTTTTTGGCAACAATGCAAAACGTTATGTTTGGCGTAAAAGCAACACAGCTCATCACCCTGAACACACCATCCCCACTGTCAAAAATGGTGGTGGCAGCATCATGGTTTGGGCCTGATTTTCTTCAGCAGGGACAGGGAAGATGGCTAAAATTGATGGGAAGATGGATGGAGCCAAATACAGGACCATTCTGGAAGAAAACCTGATGGAGTCTGCAAAAGACCTGAGACTGGGACGGAGATTTGTCTTCCAACAAGACAATTATCCAAAACATAAAGCAAAATCTACAATGGAATGGTTCACAAATAAACATATCCAGGTATTAGAATGGCCAAGTCAAAGTCCAGACCTGAATCCAATTGAGAATCTGTGGAAAGAACTGAAAACTGCTGTTCACAAACCACTTGTTGTTGATTCTTCACAAAAAACTACAGTTTCATATCTTTATGTTTAAAGCCTGAAATGTGGCAAAAGATTGAAAAGCTCAAGGGGGCCGAATACTTTCTCAAGGCACTGTAGTCTGTACATGTACCGGTAAAGAGAAAGCAGTGACAACAACACTACTTAACGATCAAGGTGCGTACAATTTATATTTATATGGGGACCTACACTTACTGACAGTAATGCCCAAATCAATAATGCCAAGCAGGGCTGAAGAAATGATTTATTGTGTCTTGCACCAAGTAAATAGCACTGCTCACTAATGAGGAACACACAAACAGATAATTAATAACCCACAACACCAACTAAATCTAACACACAATATACATAATTTATGAAACCATACACAGGTGCACAGTAATTAAGGGAAGGGAATAGACAGCGGCGTCAGAATGCCGGTTATGTTAACCACTGGAGCCCATGCACACCAGCAGGGGGAGCCCCAGGACTGGGAAACATGACAATATATTTCATCTCCATGTCTAATGGTGCATTTTCTATGACCACGCTATTGTGCTACAAACAAAGATTTCAGTCTCAGGCTTTATTTTAGACTGATAACAGAAGATCTTCCGCTCGGATCAGCTGAAGATCTACATGAAACTATCATACCTTAGTCTTAGGCTACATACATTCATAATTTGTATGGCCTTTCCCAGTTGGTTTAGTGTTGGGGTGTTTCATTTCACCTGCCATACATGGACAACAAGGATGAGCTATTGCAGGGGGATCATTAACATAGGGGAATGGTTAAGGTTAGGATTAGGGTTAGTAGATAGTTTGTTAAAATGTTGTTGACAGTATGCAGATAATATGTAGAGCATCTAGAGATGGACTCTCAAAATAAAGTGTTACCAGAAATTGTTCTTAGTCAACTTACCTGGTTAAATAAAGGGTAAATTAAAAATGCGTAGCTACCTACGAAACACTTCTGAGTGGTAAAAAAAAGGCAATGGTCCTGTGAAAACCGGAACGTGATATAGGCCAATTAGGTTAAAATCAAGTATAAAAACATTTCGCAAGGATTGAACTAATTAATAAAATATTGAAATCATATAATTTAACACCATAAAGGGAGATGCTAATACTGGCAGATTAATGTATTGTGCAGTTACATGCATAACACAATGAAATGCCCATGGGACCACTATAAAAGACTGTCAATTAACCCAGATTATCCAACTGAAAATGGCAGATCTAGCCGTGTTGGAAGATTTGGCACAAGCTGCATTTCGTCAAAAGCACATTTTCACAGACACGTATGACATTTTTGCAGAAAGTAGTAATTGGCTCATTAGCAGATTTCGTTTCCCTACACCCATTCTACTGGAATTATTCGATGATCTAAGGCCTACTTCACAAAGACCAACAAGGAGTACATACATAAAACACAGACCATCAGATTAGCTCAAATGCCACGACAGCCCTGACAGTCCTGGCCATCGTGACATATGGCCTGTTGCATTCTCCAGAACACGGCAATCAGGCATGGCGTTCCCATAGATCAGGAGGAGCAACCCGACGAACCGATGCCAGACGCACTACCTCTCCATCCTCCAAATGCCTTGGCAATTCAAAGGAGGATGGAAATTATTCAAAATTTTTTAGTAAGTACCCCACCCCCGTTAAAAAATTACACATGATGCCTTTAGCTCATTTATTTTACATTTGACTGACATAGTTAACCAGTTGTTATAGGGAGTGATTTATGTTATTGAGTGCAGTGCAGATGCCAGTAAGCTTTGCGTTTATTTCCTGAATGGATGCTATTATTTTGTCTTGTTTTAGCAGGACCGCTTCTGTCAGGACCCTTGGCTCAAGACTTGATGTGTCACAGGAGCGTGGTGAGTCACGGGTCGCAGCAGGGGGAGGACTTGCCTCTCCCAGGGTGACATGGACACTGGATCCACTCACTGAAACATTTAATGTTTTAGAATGCCTCAGAACATGTGAAATAAATTGGTGAACAAGATTGTGACTACACTGTTTCATGTCAATTCAATCTAGCTGCTTACCTTTAACATAAAAACAAGCAGACGGTAAATTAGACACGGTAGGACTTGCGACTAGGTCACTGTCTCCGATTCCCGACAGCGATGTTTCTCCGACAATTGCTGCAATCTTAATTGTAGGGGATGAACGCTTGTCTCATATCTTCCTCCTCCAGTTGCAGCAATGTCCCGCCTGTGTGCAGCTACGGACTTTTTTGCACTTGATTTTAAATCAAACCACTTCTTCTTAATTTCTGGCTACGTGCACCTTTAAGAAGATGCTGCGTTAACAGATATCGCTACCTTTTCCCAAATAATATTTTTAGTTTTGCGGTCAAGGCACTGCTGAGTGTTCTGAATAACACATGTTGATTACACTCAACCTCAGTCACCAACACCTCAATTTCAGTTTGGGAAAAAATATTTTTCTTTCCTTTCTTGTCTTGCGCCATTGTCATAATCAATTTAGAGTTGAAGTTAGCTCCCTTTTCATTGGTGGTGGTCCAATTATTTTGGATAATTTGGGGCGTTTCATATGTAAATCTGACATTGCACAAGCTTTTTGACGGTATTTATCTAGGAAATTTCTCTGAGAAGTGTGCATACGGCGCTCGTACGAATGTTTGATAAATCGCACCTTGAACTGTTCGTAAGAATATTCTAAATCTCCACGTAAGAAAGATTTCTACTAACATTTGATAAATGAGGCCCCTGGGCCCTATGCATAATTAGTCCTGATGGGCCACCACGTTATATATGTAAAACATATTTCA
Organism: Umbra pygmaea; assembly: GCA_016801145.1. Lineage (NCBI taxonomy): Eukaryota > Metazoa > Chordata > Actinopteri > Esociformes > Umbridae > Umbra > Umbra pygmaea. Next base: position 19,021 of record JACXGM010013218.1, on the reverse strand, counting down.
GACTTTTGTAAGACCCTCTCTCCACTTGGGTCCTGGTAATCAGTATTGGTTTTACCCCCAGACCGACGCCCCTGGGGGGGAGGAGTTTGGTAGGAGCAAGACAAGGGAGAGAAACAGGGTGAAGTGTGAGAAAGAGAAAAAACATGGGGAGAGATGGAGGGAGTGGGTGGAGCGAGTATTTTTATCCGTTTTATTTTATTCCAGTAGTTTACCTGTCAACTCGTTTACTCGATTCTTTCTTATCTACAATGACAGCAAGATGCAAAAAACTTCCTGTGGGGATGGATGCTGGAAAATTATATTCTAATGTAGATCGGAAAACACAGGCAGAAAACACATGGAAAAACACAAATAGTACATCAGCAAACCGGCTTGAACACATCACAACACCCATTATCTCACGTCAGATAGCACAAGAATTCCACCTGCTCTGATCTGTCTTGTATCTTCCAAAGGGTAATATGATAACTCAAAAATAGTTCAGCTAAAAACTGCTGTCATATTTGAAAATACCTATCTTATTTCATCTGACAAGCCTTGTTTATGCAAAGTAAATGTTCTGAATTTTACAATGTAGGAATGGCCTCAGCTCTAAACAGAGTTATAGTAACATTATTTATTTTTGAGGCAGCAAGTGTACAGCTAAGGACGCTTGTCAATAAGGTACAGCTGGCTAGGTACTTAACTGAACCAGCATGCAGAATTTGCCAAGAACCTAATCACATCACTGACCCATAACTGAGTATGAATTTGTCACAATTGCAAATAAATAAATCAGGGTCAGTAATACTGTAATATTGTTAGCTTGCTATTCAGCTAAAGAATTAGAAATTGCTGTGACATAATATCATACACGTGGAATTTTATATTTTACATTTTAGTAATTTAACAGATGTTCTGTTCCAGAGTGACTTACGGTGAATACAGGGATATCCCCCCAGAGCAATGTAGAGTAAAGTGACTTGCTCAAGGCTACAAAAACATTTAGCACATGACACTTTCTTTTTATGTGTTGGATGGCGAGTACTTAAAGAAGCCAGGATTCCAGGATTTTCAGCCACTGGTTGGAAAAGGGGCTCTCTAAAACCTGTCCTTGAAATGTTTCTACTGATGCGTACCTCATGTACCTGTAACCAAAATGTCTATTTTCACATTTGGAACGTTACAACTACATGAGGTATGGTATGAATTCTATGATGTATAATATGAAGTATTTTGGTACCAGTCTTCTCACAGTGTGGTGTGCGGTTTTTCTCTGGCAACGCACACGTCTGTGGGGTTTGCGATTTACACTAATCCGTGTCCAACTTTGTTTCCTACTTCAGGATAGTGAGGAAAGGGAACAAACGAATGCATCATAATATGTATTGATTAGGTAATTCAATTTTCTGTGGATTTTGTTGCAGGTAGAATTTGTGTGACCAAAGGTACTGAGGCTCAGCCCCGCTTAATTTTTGTTTTGAACATCGATGCCGGTCGGCCTGGCAGCAACACTGCCCAGCAGTCACACAACAAAAGACACAAGGCAGCTTATAAGTGGCTAAATCGGGATTTGGGAGATGGTGTGACCCTATTCTGGGGTTTATTGAACCTGCAATTTAGAGAAATGTGTTACAAAAAACTCTAGTCTAATGAAATTCTATATTTGGGGTATCATTAGGCTGATTACTTTTACAGCCTAAATTGATCTGTACGTGGGCATCTCTGTCCCAGCCACAACATCACGTGTCTTGGCATTATTCTGTTTACTTGTATGATGGTGACACAAATTAGGATACACTACTGTCTTACTGTCCTTTCATTAATTTGATTGATTGACATTTGATCGCATCATTCAGTCTAGTCTGAGGTAGCCAGTAGCCTATATTATACTAGCTAATAGCCAAAACTTTTTATCTTAATGAATGTGATAATTAACCAAGAACTGTCCTGATATGTTGCGAGTCAATTCTAGCGAGACAGCTCAACTGTGCTCAATGCTCTCACAGCTGTCATTCAGTGACATTACAACATAACTATTGGTACATTGCATGCACAAAGCACGTGGGCAAACATTGTGGGAGACGTTTGATTGGCTAATGAAAGACAAAGTGGGACCAGGAGTTCTGTACATTTGTGAAGGCGTGTCTAGGAATGAAATTACATAGCTGTTGACGCCTAATTTCAGGATAGAATCTTACAGCTACAGTATAAAGCACAAACATTTTATTCCCCTTTTACAGTATTGTCTTACAATATGTAGTCTATCACTTATGCTATGTAGAAAATATCATTTTTAGAAAGATGACTTTAGATGGAAAGCATATTTTTGTGTGATGGACAATTACCCAAGCCACCTTTACACAGATGCAGCTGCTATCTACAGTGAAGAAACTATACAGGCTGTCTTAAACCTCATCCTAATCCTTGTAAAGTGCACCTTATTTTGCACGGTTTGCAGAGGGTTCTGGGCAAACAATAAAAGAAATAGGGTGCATATTGGGACACGCACAATCTCCGGCTCACTGTAATGTAGATGGAAAGAATTTGACTGAGATTTGGCTTCTCCTCTTATCATCTGTTACATGGCTCTACTCTTTCATTACACACACACACGCACACAGACACAAACAGTATGTGCCTGTAATAACACATGGACAGTCACTATAACCTAGTGACCTGCTTAGTAGAAAGATAATGTTTGTGTTTGTGTGTGGGGGGGTGTCTTCAACCTGACAGATTAAGCAGGTAAAACTGTTTCCTAGACAACACCAATGACACACCTGGAGCATCACCATGGAGACAGTTTACTAAGGTGTGACGAGCTGTATCTGCTCTGTAAGTGTGTGTGCACTGTCATGCAATTGTGTCTCTTTAGTTGAAGTTCCCTTGCAGGCCTGTAGGTGGATAGAGTTACATGAATGGTGATTAATTGATTGGGATGTTCATTGGTCAGGCACGCAGGAAACTATATTTTTTTGGGAACCAGGGTTGCTGAATAACAAAATAATGGACAATTTCTCCCCCCAGGAAATGTTTTGGATTTTGACAGCTAAATACATAATTTTAGCGCAGTGTCTGTGTGAGAGTGAGAAGTTTTAGAAAAGGCCTGGGCAGCCACAAATTCTACTGTTCCACAATTATGCGACAGCACTCACCTCTCCGACTCCACTGCGCGCACCCCAACCCCACAGAAGCGCACTTGACATCATTAGCCTATTTCAGTAACATATACAGATTAAATTTTAGCCGCATTCTCGTGGGATATCGCTGGATCTCGCGGGATCACGGTAGCAGCCAAGAGTAGCAGCCATCAGGCAAGTGTTATTTAAATATACAAAAATAGGTGTGCCAAGCTTGTAGCATTATTGATCAGAGGCTGTGAATACTTATGTACATGTGCTTTTTTCATTTTATATGTAACAAGGGCCATCCAACTAGGGCATAGAGATCACTGTGGTATGTGTTAAATCCAAAGATATCTTATTTTTCAAATAAAAAAGGACATCTTACATTAGAGGGTACCCTTATTGATTGTGTTCTCGTGTATTAATATCTATAATAGGCTTTCCTTGAAATTGTATGTTAATGTGAAATCACTTTCACGCTGTCAGCACTGACAAAGCAAGACTAGCTTCAATAAATGGCTCAGTGGGTAGGGAGTCAGACTAGTAGTCAGAAGGTTGTCAGTTCGAATCCCGACTGAGCCATATGCCGTTGTGTCCTTGGGCAAGACACTTTACCCTAATTGCTCCCAGGTCGTTGCTGTAAATAAGAAATTGTTCTTAGTCAACTTACCTGGTTAAATAAAGGTTAAATTAAAAAAAATTAAATAATCACTTTGTCAGGGCTCACCACGCATTCAAATCTGACTTGTCCACTAACACTGACAGCATTAATTAATGCCCCTGTCCCCTGTAGAAATTCCATAATTTTCACTTTCAGACATTACTATTGAACAAGGTGCAGAAGGAGCTGCAAAACCCAAAGCCTTATGCAATGATATGGACCTCTTTTTTTCTAAAGCTGACTGTCTCTATATTCACATTTGAAAAACTGCTAGTATCATTCAGGGCTCTACACTAACCTTTTCCACTGGTGGCACCTGCACTACCAACCTTTTTAAATTACTAGCGCAAAAACATGATTTGGTCACAGAAATTATTTGCTGCACAGCTATAAATATATTATCTGTTTCCCATAACGAACCTAGATCTCAAAGTACCTTAGTTGCAAGGCACAGATGGGCTGACATGACTCATCTCTTTCCTACTCGTTGTGGAATTCATTGTCGCCGCCCTAGTGAGGCCAACAGCTCAAATACCCCTTCCCGGCAACCCAGGGCCACACAATCCAATGCACCCTACCTCTTCTGTGCACATTAATCTCATCACTCCTCGTCCCCAATCCTGCATAAGCCCTCAGCCCTTCAAAATTTTTATATTGAAATGTGTTATGTTTTTATGTTTATATCATATGAGATACATTGTGAATATGTATTGCAAATTATTTTTATTTACCTAGTGGTTTAGACAATTAAATGAAGGCATTTATTATCATGTCTCAAAAAAATATATGATTTGCACTACCCTGTTTCCTCTCTTTGTCTCTTCCTGCCTCTTCTTTGTCACATTATTCTCTGTAAAGCAACATATTAGATGATACTTTTATTGGCATGAGTGATTGTTTACAGTGTGTCTCACCACAAATCTTTAATTCTCTTATTAAATACAGGAGCCTCAGTATCTTGAAGGGGAAGCTAACAGGAAACATCTTCAACATCCAAGGCTCTGAGATCCCAACAATCCAAGATCAAAGGATCCGATGCCTTGGAAAGCAGCACGACTCCCTAAAGGACAGCGGCAATCTCACTGATACCAAGGCCCAGCTTGAACACCTGGCCCAAGGCAATCGAGCACAGCCAACTGCTCGGAAAGTTTTAAAGCAGTGGTCCTCAAACCCTTCCATGGAGGGCCTAGTGTATGCTGGTTTTTGGTCTTTCCCTTCAATTAGAGCACAATTAGGATCTAGACTGCCAGGTGAGGGGAGATCCTAACCAATTAGTGAGCTACTCCATCAGGCTTGTACAAGGTAAAAGCAAAAACCTGCATACACTAGGCCCTCGGTGGACGCGTTTGAGGACCACTGGTTTAAAGTTTGGTGCTTTTAGTATGGTATCATACCCCTGCTGCAATGGCCCTTCCTACTTTACGACTTTCCCATGTCCCAGGTGGAAGGAGTGGAAAGACTGTGCAGCATGTTCTTGCGTAAATGGTTGGGATGCCCCCCATCATACCCCCAATTAACCTGTACAGCAAGACCTCCATCTTCCCTTACCGGTCTCTTTGGTGGTTGAGCAGTTTAAAGCCACCAAGGCAAGGGCAGTCAATACACTCTTGTCTAAAAATAGGAAAGTAAGACATGCAAGCAAGACCATCAAATGCGAAGCCCCAGCAAGCCGTGATGAAAGCAGAATCCACCATGGGTGTGGTATGAAAGGGACGCCTGGGCCTTAGACACTACAGTGAGAAGAGGTGGAGCAGGGCTGGTGCTAGAGCCGGAAGAGGCCTCATGGTGCAAAGAGTCCGTTAGGCAGCAAAGGAGGAGCGCCAGGTGAAAGGGATCAGACTTTCCTCTCAGGGTCAATGGACACAGAGGGACCAGGCACAGGAGAGACCGTTGTCGTGGAAGGAACTGTGGAAGACCGACCAAGGGAAGTTGAGCTTTCTCCTGCACTCAGTGACCAACCTGCTGCCAACACCAAGAAACATAAAGATCTGGGGCGGAGAGGAAGACCCATCTTGCAACCAGTGGTAGGCCGTCAGGGCCTGCAAGGCCTTCTTTGCAGGCACAAAGATAGTCAGAATAAGAAATGTATTTTTGTACTTCTTTAATTTACTTTTTGATAAACACTATATATTTTACAAAGTTAATTTCAATTAATCTATAAGGTAATTTCATTGCTACAGTACGCTCTTTTCAGTTGCCTTGCTTTTAGTGCAGTTCATATAAATGAAAGCTTTTATCCAACAAGATTTTTTTATCTGTGTTTTCTCCGGGTAGACTGAGGTATTCAGAATTCAAAGTGAATACCGTCTGCTGTTGAAGCCCATCAGGACCATGTTGTTGATTGTCATATTTTTAACCAATCAGATTTCGACTTTACCATGTTGGGTGTGTTCTTTGACCAACTAAAGCGTTTCTGCAAGTCTAGCCTTACGTCAGCATTGTTTCTGTTGCAGATAGGAGTGGCAGTTCAATAAAAAAAATTTTAAAAAAAGTTCACCATCCGAACAAGAACTAGTTTACACCCGTCTCCGATTTCTTTAAACTTTCAATTTTTAGATTGTTAGATTTTTTACTTTTAGCAGAATGGCAGATGGAGGTGAAGAAGTAGCTTTGGTGGCGAATATAGGACTGGGCAGGATCGACTCTCAGCACTGGGCAAGATCTTTTTTTGAAACTTAAGGCAAAGATGTGCAGTACAACCACGTCATAGAAGTCTTTTTAAAAGAGAAAGGAGGACGGACTTCGTGTTCAAATAAACGAGCAGCTTTGGTGAGCTTGATGGATTTTAATATATTTTTACTAGCAGGGCCTTAACTAGGGATGGGCCGGTACCAAGTACTGGTATCGGGCACGACTCGTATACTTGTACTTGTGAAAAAGTCCCAATATTTTAAGAGCGTTATGCTGCGCAACGCTTTACAGATTAGCCATAGATGGCAATAGTTGTAAATCTGATTCACTTAAATGTTTCAATGGAAATGTCCAGCCCTATGCATATATTTCATATTGATGATAACAACAGTCTACTTCGTCATTCAGAGACCATGCATATAAAGATGTAAAACTGTTTTTATTGCTATTTTAAAAAGAAAGAAAAGCGATTTAAATGTGCCTAAAATGCATAATCATTCCAAAGATGGAGCCACGTGTTCAGTAGCGGTTTTTGGCACAGGCGAACTGGGCAACCGCCAGGGCGGCATTTTTTTATGTCACGTGGGGGCGGCACAAGCACTTAAAAAATATCCTCTGTGACGCAAAGTGGTTTTCTATTATCTATCATTTCACTCTTTGGGGAACTGGCGCCCGCTCCAGCTGCAGGCGCCCCTGAAAAAGTGCGGTGCACATAAGCTGTATGAGACGGGGAAAGGGGAGGGGGCCCTGGAGGGGGAATGGAAGGTCCACTGTATTCATCTTATTTTCAATGGAAATCTGGGCAGACGTTGTTAGAGATTTTGTGTAATACTTCCGGTTAGCGGCGCTTTCGGTCATTAATTCTCAGCTCCCTGCTTGCATTAACATTTCTGGTTAACTCTATATTGTGATTACAAAACAAAACTTTTTGGGAAATTTTTTTCCTTGAATCAAGAATTTTATGTTCAGTGAAAGGATGTCACAATAATTGGCAGAAACGAAAACGGTTCCTACAGCAGCAGTGTTTTGATTACAAAACATATTTACAAAGCGAGTGTAGTTGGGAGGTGCTTTACGATTTGCACACACCACCTAAAGATGACGAGGTGCTTTGGCTGAAAGCACTCAACTTAGAGAAACCACCAAAACGACCCTATGTGTGTTCATTCAGTTTTGTTGACAAGAGGCCAACTGAAGATCACCGTTTCCCAGAGAAATGGCTGGCTATGATGCTCCAGTGAGGACAAGACCTCTCGTCAGGACGTCAACACACTCAGGTAGCCTGTACCATAGATTTCTATGGCCTTTACTGACTGTCTAATCCACGTTACAGTTCTGTAGTTACTATTTGTCGTTTTGTCACAAATGGATTGTCATGCAAAGGTTTCTCAACTTCACAGGCTAACTAAAGTCAAAGTCAAAGTTGTTTATTTGTCATGTGCATCAGATAACATCACATCATCCTATGCAGAGAAATTATTTTGACAAGGCTCGACACATCTATACAGAGGGCTTAAAAAAGATATATACAATATAAAGAAATATTAAAACGATAATAATAATAATAACAAAATTCTAAATACACTATGTACTGAGCAGTGGTCTGGAGAGTGTACGACAGCAGAAGTAATAAATATTATAAAATATGGCATGGAAAATTACTTTTAAAGGTGCATTGAATTCTGCTACATCAGATGTAGAGTGGATAAAGTGACCAGAGAATGTCAGGGCTCAAGAAATGATTTGTGATTTGTGATCAATGTTCCATGTTGAGCA
>JACXGM010013218.1:0-10746 GCA_016801145.1 Umbra pygmaea | reverse complement strand
AAATCTGGTAGTCCGTGCCTTGATGCTCCGGTAACGTCTACCAGATGGCAGCAGTGAGAAAAGGTCATGGCCTGGATGGCTGTGGTCTCTTAGGATATTCTGGGTTTTCCTCAGGCATCGCTTGTGGTAGATGCCTTGCACGGAGGGGAGACAGCAGCCTATGATGCGCTCCGCTGACTTCACCACCCTCTGAAGGGCCTTGCGATCAGCAGTGGAGCAGCTGCCGTACCATGCTGTAATGCAAACTGAAAGGATGCTTTCAATGGTGCACCTGTAGAAGTTTGTTAAAATCCTGGCAGACATGCCAAACTTCTTGAGTCTCCTCAGGAAGTATAGGCGTTTTTGTTGCCGAGGTTGTCTGACGGGACCATGTGAGGTCGTCACTGATGAACACACCGAGGAACTTGAACTCTGGAACTCTCTCGACTTCAGCTCCATCGATGTGTATGGGGGCAAGACCCTCCCTCTGCCGTTTCCTAAAGTCCACTATCATCTTAGTCTTGCTGACGTTGAGAGAGAGGTTGTTGCTCTGGCACCAGGTAGCCAAGGCATTTACCTCCTCTCTGTAAGCGGTTTCATCGTTGTCGGAAATGAGACCTAGGATGGTTGTGTCGTCAGCAAACTTTATGATGATGTTAGAACTGTGTGTGGCCACACAATCATATGTGAACAGGGCGTACAAGAGGGGACTGAGTACGCAGCCCTGTGGGGCTCCAGTGCTCAGGGTCAGTGCGGAGGAGGTGAGGTTGCCCATTCTCACCATCTGGGGTCTGCTGGTTAGGAAGTCCTGGATCCAGTTGCACAGGGAGGTGTTAAAACCCAGGGTCCTGAGCTTGGGAATGGGCTTAGCAGGAACAATAGTGTTAAATGCTGAGCTGTAGTCCACAAATAGCATCCTCACGTATGTGTTCCCTTTTTCCAGATGGGAGAGGGCAGTTTGTGCCGTTAGTGCGATGGCATCGTCTGTGGATCTGTTGGGGCGGTATGCAAATTGTAGGGGTTCCAGGGTGTCCGGGACGGCGGCGCAGATGTGGGTTCTGACCAGCCTAGCTATCTAGCTATGTTAATGTTAATTGTAAAAGTCTCCATAATCAAAACTGAGCTAGAACAGTACTCATAGGTAAAACCACTGTAGCAATACAACCCCATGCTGCAACTTGGGCTAAATCGGTGGTTCTCAAACTGTGCTACTGGTTCCACTGGTGGTACCCCATTTGACTAGGAAAAAACAAGTGTTTGGTATATTAAATTGTAACGTTAATCAAACCTGTGTTGGCTGTACAGTAAAGCTTAGCCCATGTATTTACAGCAGAATTCTCCCCAGCATGAGCCTTCAGGTGTGCTTTTGCACATGCGTATGTGCATGTGTGTGTGTGTGTGTGTGTGTGTGTGTGTGTGTGTGTGTGTGTGTGTGTGTGTGTGTTGAGGGGATATGCCTAGGCTACAAGACAACTGGACAACTGCAATTTAATGTAATTTTAATATTTCTGATAATTTCTAAGCAGGCCTATGTTAGGGCAGGGCAATATGGTCCGAAATGAATATCTTGATATATTTTGTGGCTTTAACGACTAACGATATATATCTCGATATTTAGTTATTTAAAAAGTTTGGAAAATGTGTACACATATGTAAAGGAAAAAAGTGGATTTCTTGGACAAAGAGGTGTGCAAGACAGACATTGTTTTAGAACTTTTACCAATCTCTGTAAATTTAATATTCAAATGTATTTTAGTAAAAGAATAATGCTCAATAATATTAGATGCGGTGAGTAAGTATGACAAACGTGTCAGCTCTATTTTGTATGCAGAGGTTCTCATCTATTTGGCATGTTGCCATGACAGTGGCTAACAGTGGGTCTCATGAGTAAAGAAACAATATGAAATAATTATATATATATTGTTATATAGACAGTCTTGTGGGCCCAAGTTCAGTTGTCCAAAATTGCAGGTTGAGAACCAATGCTTACCTAAGCTACTGGTGATTGCAAATTAACTGTTTATTTTAAACGCTTCTTTTTTGTGAAGGTCATATCCTGCTCAAAAGCAAACTTGAATATACTGACAAAACTCCATATATCGCAAAGCCCTAGCCTATGTGTTATGTTCCCCCTGCTATGTGCTTTGAGTAATGTGCCAATATACTGTCTGACTAGCCCCACTAGGGCACTCGAAGGGGGTCTCCCCAGGGTGTGATTTGTGTTAGCTATTGTGTCCAGTAGAGTTAGAATTGCAAAATAGGTAATTGTTTTTCTGATTGCTATTTTCACGTAGCCTAATATTTGGAAAATTCTAGGTTTTGTGCAGATTTAAGTACAGGAACGAACGAAGGATGCAAGTTATTAGGCTATTCGCTGCATACTATAACTGTAGAAAATGGCATGAGGAACGCCCCGGACCTAGCCTCTGAAAGCCACCTAGTTTGCAACACTTCTGGGTGAACAAAATAGTGGTATTTCTGAGTTCTGACATACTAACTTGTATACTAATAAATACAATTTAAAGGAAATAAGATGTAGCCTATTTATATTTTGTTCAATAGATTACAGTGATAGTACAGCTATAATTGTGTACCGATAATAATAAAACAATCAAATACCTTAACAGATTATTATATGATTAGGTCACTATCCCTATTTTGGAGAAAGTCACTTCCAACAGACATTCTCATCTTACACAAGTCTGCAATGCTTAGGGCAAATTTGAACACAAACAGCTATTGCGTTCACGTTTACAAACATGTTTCTCTCACTTTAGCTAATTAGGGAAGGAGATGTAAACCATTGACATCTATAATAAATGTTACACATTGTTGACCTGCAATGTAAATGCTGTTCTTCTGGATATGTAGGAATATTTACTTTTCTATATTTGATTTGGCTGATCAACATCTAAGAAATAACACAATACTTTAATCCGCAGCTTGTCTGCAATCTCTGGGGAAGTCTGTTGAATCCCGATTGTTCCTTCTGGCGTTTTTGCATGTCTGTGGTGTTGTGACTAGGTGTTGTGAGTTAGTTCTTGTTTAATTGGTTAGGACATTGATTTTGGCTATCCGATGGCTACAGTATGTGTAATGCGACATCCTGTCATAGTGCATAATAGTGGTACATTCTTATGGTTTCAGTCATGTTGGGTCAATTAGTGTATTGTAAGTGTCATAGGTTTTGAGCCTCGTGTTTAATAACCTTTATCGAGTGGAATGAACTTATCTTCACTATGAATATGGGGTGCATTATGTGCCGAATGACAATAACCTATAGCTCTAGAATGTCATTGTGAGGTTATTATAATGCATTTTAATTTCGGGAACCCCAGTCATCCCACACATTTCTGTCTGGAGTTTGCGTGTTCTCCCCGTGTCTGCGTGGGTTTCCTCTGGGTGCTCCGGTTTCCCCCACCATCAAAAAACATGGAGGTTAGGTTTGGGACTACAGATGGAAATTAGCATCTATGCTATAATCTGGCTCATTTACAGTTTGTACAGAAGTGTAAGACTGTTGATTAATGTGCACTGTCCCAAGTAAAATAAATAAACAATATCCAAAATGCACGGCCAGCCACTGCTTGCAACCAATGTGGAGCAGCTTCATGTACACTGGACAACATCCTGACCGGTTGTCCAAGGGCATTGGTGGGTCAAGGCCAACAACAAGCAGGCCCATCTGCCTGAAGCCACATCATTTGTGAGAGGAGACAAGGCTCATAAGACTGGTATTGTGGCCAAGAACCCACCCTCTTCCTTGCAACCCACCCCTCCCTTCCCCCAGACTGTTGCTGTAAATGAGAAAGTGTTCTCAGTCAACTTGCCTGGTAAAATAAAATAAAAAACAACGAGCCTCCGACTGGGAGTTGAGAGTGGACCTGAAGAGGAAGCTTGTCTTCCCACAGGACGTGGCAGTAACCTCCCTCAGACCAGATATGGTCCTGCTATCCAGGAGCACAAAAAACATCATAGTTGCTGTAGCCACGTCCCACCAATTGAAAAAAGCCAAGTACCAAGACCTGGTCGACAAAGCTGTTTTAACACTAGAACCGCCAGGCCTTCCACACTAACTATAACCGTCAACTGCTGACGGCCACCAGCGTCATTAGCATACGAATCATCCTCATTAAAAACCACTCTCCTCCGCAGCCTCCAGTTAAGCCATCACTGCATCCAGCAATCAAGAGCATCACCCCTATTGTGTTTTATAAGCCATAAGTAAAATGGTCTCAAAACAGATGAATTACATCAAATTTGTATTTGAAGGTATTATATAACAGTGGAATACGAAAAATAATGTATAATATCAAAGGATATATACATGCTGTTGTAGAATATTTTCGTATATTTTTTAGACTTTATAGAATTAGAATTAGAAGGTGGGGCTGTAAGGCTCCCTGTTTTTCCATTTTATTCATTAAAGAATTTGTTCCATCTTTGGATGTTATTCAGAAACAAATTCAAACCTAAATTATAACATCTCATATTTATGATGTTGGATTTTTTAATTTTAGAAGATTTTCAAATAACATATTCAGAGCAAATATGTTTTGGGATCTGCATTATAATTCTATGGTGCACCTATTATATATGATTTTGTGTGGATTTTAGAATTATTTTATGTTCAGTAGTTCTATAATTATTGAAATATCTGCTTGCCTCAGAAACACATTGCGCTGACAAGATAAACAGACTAGAAGTGTAAAATTATTAGGGTTCAAGAAAGCTTCGCATTGTATAACGGTTATTCATGTAGCACTGAGTTTGTGGTTTGACTGATTAAGTCTGTTTTCTGAAAATGGCGCCTGGCTGTATACATAAACGGTAATGTCTTTCAAACTATATTTCTGTCTGTACACTTACGACACTCTAATAAACTGTCTGTACACTTACGAAGTGCTTTGGTCTGCATGAAGGGAGCCTCATTATGCTACCGTGGAAGTGTGGTTGTCACACCCTGCCCAGCAGATGGCAGGCTCGGACATGGACTGAGCATGGACTCATATATATGTTTAGTTATTTCAGTATTTTGTGTTATAATTCAGTGCATTGCATGTAGATTTAGGTAAATAAATGTGTAATGTCCTTTTAATATATGGGACAACCTGTCTCTGGTTTAGGCATCTGCATCAAATATGTGTTAGGTTAGGTTGTGCGGTTATCTTGTAGATCTGTTTGTTTGAGGATTGCGTTCAGCCGTAATATTGATTATCTGTTGCCTGTGTTGCCGTTACGTTGTGTGAGAAGGATCCAGGAGCTCCAGTTAAGGTCTTCTTTTTGTTATTAAAGATGCACACAACCAGCTACCTGTCTGTGGTCTCCCATTCTCTACACCAAGACAGTGACATTGGTGCTATTTTGAGTTGTTAGTGGTCTATAATAGCGATTTATTTTTACTTCATCCATGCCCTCACAAAAAGCATGAACACATTACACCTGTCCTAGCCTCCTTGCATTGGCTTCCAGTCCAGTTTAGGATACAATTTAAAATACTGCTGATGGTTTTTAAAACTCTTCATGCCCTGGCCCCGAGCTACATAGCTGATATCATTCATCCCCATGTAGCCCCCAGGTCCCTCAGATCCTCCAGCCAAGGTCTCCTCCATGTCCCACGGTCCCGACTTAAACAAAATGGTGACAGAGCCTTTTCTGTTGCCGGCCCTCAGCTGTGGAACCAACTGCCACCTGACATCAGAAATGCACCATCAATTACAATATTCAAAACCAGGCTAAAAACTCATCTATTTACATTGGCATTCCCTGTTCTTTAATTGTCCTACTCTGTTACATTGTGTCGTAAGTGTTTTGTCTCTTGACATCTTCTAATTTTAAATCACTGATTTGTAAGTGTATCAATTTATTTTATCTTTTAATTTAATTTTATTATTTTGTGGCTAACGCTCTATGTACAGCACTTTGGTCAGTGCAAGCTGTGTTTAAATGTGCTATAAAAATAAATTTTACTTACTTACTTACTTACTTACAACTAGCGTTATAAGGTAACTAGTTTGCACTAAAACTGGGCACATTCGATTAGCATGAAAACATATCCCGGAGAACGGTCGACTTGGTACCAATGTGTTATTAACCCCTAGGATCATTTTGCAACAGAGTTGTCTTTTAATTCTCAGACAGGGTTAAAGATATTTTGTCTAAGGTTATTGGCCATTCAGCCATTGACAGCATTCATTCTGTGAGAGGTGCTTAGCGCCTGGGTTGTTTAGCACCTGGGTACCAGATAATTGGCTGGCTACCAACGTTAGGAGGCATCTAATTTTTGAGGTTTTAGTAGGAATTAGGGGTAAAAAACATGGAAATCATCTATAAATAGTTTTCTGTTTGAGATTTTTTATAATGGACAACAGAATAATGTAAAATACACATATTTAGGAAAAGTCAAGGAAGGAGGAGGGTGTGGCTTTAAAAATCACAGATTTATTTTAATTACAAACTCAAATGCCAGATGGCATCGGCGTTTTGGCGGTTCTAGTGTTAATGGGTCGGCATGCAACCAGCTAACCCGTTGAAGTCAAGTTCCTTCAGAGGGTGTGCCTGGATTCTAAACAGCTGAAGAAAGCCACCAGGGACATAGCTGCAGCAGCCGAGGACCAGCTCAAGATGGCTGTGGCTGAAGAGAGCCCACAGTTGGAACCCTTCTGCAGGTGAAGGCTAATCAGTCTTTGCTGCCCCACTCAGGCGAGGTGTTCAGGTTAAGGGGCGAAACACCTGAGGCCCTGAGATCCCTGCTGACAATGCGGAAGGGTCCCAACAATATGGATGCTCCATGGAATACCATCTCAGAAGATCTGCATCACCATAGTTAGTGTAGTTCCTGCAGTTGCATCTTGTGACAAAGCATCTTTGATGTTTATTTCACCCCATACAATACATGTATATTATCTACTAGTTATAATATCTACACTTTTATAGTTATGTATTTTAGCTACATTTTACATATAAAGTTACTTTTTCACTTCAGTAGGTAACCAGAGCTCTTTTAACTACCTACTGACTGACCATTGAGTTAGACCGATATAGACATCTGACTGAAATATCAGCAATTATTATTTTATGGTTTTGACCACTCATTTTCCAAAAGTTCGTTTTGGATGAGCCTTTCTTTTTCTAGAACAATCTGCTAGATGTAACGTCAGTCTGGAGTGCGCACACCTGAGAAAGGTGTTTGAGAGGCAAACTCAGCACACGCAGTGGGGAGCTACACTCATGATTCCTCACATTTGTAAACGGGCTTACATGTTTGGAATTTAGTTTAAGATATATTCACTTTTTCAGTGTTGAATAATGCTGTGAACGCATTAAGTGGATCAACAATAATAAACTAAATGAAAATGTGAGTACCGGTAAATGCTTTTTCACCAGTAAAACAGGTACTAATGGCATTAACATGCATTTACTGTCTATAACCCTAGGTGGAATTTTGGTTTTACCTGCTGCCATCCATATAGAACAAACACAGTTATTCCCAAATGTATGTACTCACTCAAATTATTGAGATGGATTGGCCTGGCGCTGGGAAAACAGCATTTGTGGGACATATTTTCAATGCGGACGGTTGAGCACAGCACACTTTGGTAATGCCAACAACACCAATCAGTGAGGGGTGAAGACCGAAGACAACACAATGTGTTTGAATGCTCAGGACAGTCTGCCATGTTATAAAATTAATTATTGTAATACGCATTACATTTGAATACATGCTGAAAAGTAAATCATACTGCCAAAAAATGTACGTGACCACAAAATAAATCACTGATACATTTGTGACCAATTGAAATTTGGGGTCGACACCCAGTTTCAAACGGTCACAAATGAAACCATTTTGGTCGCAGTTTTGAGCCCTGATCATTGAACTTTTCGAAGGGGTGAAAAGGGCCTATCTGTTTATGTATCTTACTCTTGCCCTAGCTGATCAATGCTTTTGAATGGTCAAAAATAATCAGAGCAGCTACAATATCAGCTTTAGACAAAAAGCATTATTTCCTGTTTTTATTCATTGATTTTGCTTTTTGATTTGATGAATCCCTTTGACTATTAATAATATCAACCTAACAAATAGACTCAAGCAGCCTAGGATTCTATGTACAATGCTGTCTAAATGCCGGTTTCTTTCTTTGGATGGTCCTAAAGGTGAGATAATTTCATAAAATGTGTTCACTGTGTGTATTTATAATGTTCCTCTTCCTGAAAACATAACCAATAACTAACACTATGCTGTCCACCCTACAGTATTGCTTTACAACATTCAACATGGCTTATTTAATTTATTATACTGCCATCATCTTCGTCAAATCTCCACATTGTACACTCATCAGTAACCTTAATACTACGTTAAATGAACATGCCACCATTTCTTGAAATAGGGCTATTCACCGTCTCCCCTAGATGTAGATTGGTAGGCAACCATATTTTTGTCTCGGTGCATGCATTGTCTTAGTCCGGCAGCACCGCCGCTAGCTTAGCTTAGCATAGTGAATGGAATCTTATGTTGCCGGTTAGCATGTCGTGAGTAAAAGTGACCCAACAACTACAAAATCTAAACCTAATTACTTCTTGTGGCCTGTGTATTCACAGAAAGCACAAATAGCAATGCAGATTAATACTAGGTGATTTCCTACGCAGATATTGTTGGGACTATAGTGGGGCAAAGCACAGCCGAAGCACTGTTACTTGGGTTAGGGTTAGCGTGATATCTCTGCGCCCAAGTAACAGTGCTTTGGCTGTGCTTCGCCATTTTTGGAGGTGCATCCTGCATAAAACAAATATATATATATATAGTGAGAAATGGGTGCAGCATTTTGACCTGTTTGTATGTCCCCCAAACATTGCACACTGGTCCAGGAGCCCTGGGGGCTTGCCAATATTCATTGAAAAGCCTTATTCATCATGGTTAAAATGCATTTACACATAAAAAACAAAACATAAATACATTCTTTTGTTTTTTGGGATAAATACGTAATAAAACATAAGATCCAGTGTTTTAGAATGTTGTATTTCATTTATTAATGTTGTAGCCATGGGTCTTCTGAATCCAAAACCTTAAGACACTTTACTGTAGGTCAAAGTATGACCTTTCCAGAGGCCAAAAGGTCAACATTGTGCCAGGCGGACTTAAACCCCGTCAGACCCAGGAGAGTTAAGGACATTTCTTCTCATATTGTCATCCAGGACTCCATCTATCCATCTTTAAGGCAGGAGGGAGTGCACAGCATCAGGAGGTCCCCATAGATGTCCAGCGAACCAGGAGGGAGCTCACCAAAAACACTGTTATCCAACGGACCCACCAACGGAGATGGAGAGTGTACGTTACCTCATTGACCCTCCTCAGGACTTTGAATGGACCAATGTAATGAGGAGCTAGCTTCTGGTAGGGCAAGCGGAGAGGGAGGTTCCAGGTAGATAAACAGACGCGGTCACCGGGATGGAACACGGTGGCTTCACTGAGGTGGCGGTCCACAAGCAGCTGTTGTAGTTGAATGGCATGCCACAGATGCACATGGGCTGCCATCCACCACAGAGACTTGCATCTGGCTGGGGTGCCAGTGTACCAGGGCCGGCTGGAAGCCAAGGATGCACTGGGTGTCAGATTGGTGGATGAGTAGTGCAGAGAGTTGTGGGTGTAGACCACTCCCCCAGTTGTAATAGCGAAGACCATTCCCCCAGCTGAGGCGACGTAGAGCATAGATTGGCAGCCTTCAATATCTGGTAGACTGGGAGGGATACGGTCCAGAGGAGTAGCATTGGATCCAACCACAGGACACCTCGTACCCTGCCCTCATCCACCAGTTCCACCGTCGTCACCCTGATTGTCCTGCCCCACGTCTTCGGGGTCGCCCTCGGTCCTGGACCGGCTGGGCGGTACTGTCATGTCTGTCCCAGTACTCCCTTGACGCCGGTGCTCGATCTTTCCAGAAAATTAGGACTCCCTCTACTCTCTGTGTACTCAGGGCCTGGCTGGGCGTAATAACGCACACCTGTGTGCTCGGTGCACCTGTTTTCTGTTTAGACATAATCCGGTACATAAGCACTGTTTGCTTCTGTGTCCTTGTTGGATATTATCAAAGTGTTATGCTCCTCTCTGTTTTCTTGTATTTTTCCAGTTTGCTACTCATTATTGCCTTCACCATTGCTTTTTTGTGATTTTGTACCTCTATATTCTGAGACACCTTTTGTTCGTTTTATATTGGAATAAAAAATCCTTGAACCCGCACCTGCCTCCTAGTCTTCAGTCTTGCATCGGGACAAATGCTAATTCAATTTAGCACACCTAGTTGATAATATAGGCCAATATAATTATTGGGCTCATTTCTATAGGAATAAATAAAACATCCATTTCGGTGAGAGCTTAAGGCTTTCAGTCCATTAAAGTTGTAGTCACTCATCTGTAATGTAAATAAATACTCCCAATTACAGCAGTTGATTAATTAAGAGTGTACGCTCTGATATACAGTTGACATGTGTAAGTTCAGTTGAATGTATGCTTATTGTTAAATACAACACCTGCCTAATAATAGCCTACGGACCTGTATTTTTAGAGAAGGGAATCATTATTTAGATGTGTCAGCATTTTATTAATATTTTTCTGAGTTTTTTGTTGTTGGAGCAGGTACAGCAGCATATAAAGCATAATAAAATCAGACTTCAACAAATGTCATTATGGTGAACATCAATTAAAAAAGCTTTTATTATACAGCAGCAACATTTTGTAACAGAAGCCCTGGTGTGTGTGTGTGTGTGTGTGTG
>JACXGM010013217.1:0-14016 GCA_016801145.1 Umbra pygmaea | reverse complement strand
TTCACTTAACACAAACATTCACCCCTTGTGAGGTTGACATAATTATTTTACGTTAAGTCAACATTTTTTGAGTTTTGAGTTTATTCAACTAAAATATATAGAGTAAACATTGCTTAATTAGTTCAAGGCCAATGAACAACACCTATACTGTGCACTTAGCATATATTTTGATAGTTAATTAAACTTAATAACTGGTAGTTAAAATGTATACTCAATGTTTTTATGTTCATTTGACAAGCAGTCATAATTTTCATGTGATATTTCCCAGCATGCTCTGCTGTATGTTGAAATGCTGGAATTGTTTAATTATTTTAGTGTTTTGTATGGATATTGACTAATTAATTTCACCCTTGCTAAACTAATATCAAATGCATACATTCTTTCAAATAATCCGATAATTTAATGAAAAATTATTTTGCACCCGCAACTGTCATGACTGTTCAAGATAACTAAGGATTACCATCTTGCTGACATAACTGAAACTGGATTCCAAAAGGGAATTCCCTTTACCTTTACAGGAAAGGTCCTTTGCCTGTAGGGTTAAACCATTATGGGTTGAACCATTTGGTTTGAACCAGAGGTAACACAAGGCAATATATACTGGGAAATTTTACTGGAGGTGTGGCTTAATATTGTACTTAATAATTTTATGTTACTACAACGTATTCTTGACTAAATTAATTCAAGTTCATATAACAAGATTACAACAAATCATTTAAAACTAATTAGATTTTGATGGAACAATGTAATTTTTTTGCGTGTATATGACATACAATTGAATGCTCAGAAAACATAAATCAGTTATGTTGTATGATTACAAAAGTTAAGTTCATCAGACATAAATTCACAGTCAAACAAGGGTCATGTGACACATTTATTTGTGTATGTTGGAGGCATACAGTCAAAATTACCAAATAATTTATCAAAATATTTACCAAAAGTTGCTCCTACGCTCATGGACAACTCCTACTCACGCTCTCCTTTCTCTGCAAGAGGCAAGATTCGGCATGATTCAGATTTCTCTTGTCACGGCTAAGATAAGAATTTTAACTTTCTGAGACGTTGCTCACATCACATCTACGTCATCACGCTCAGCTTGAGGCTGCGCAGTACGCTCGGCTATCATTTAAAAAGCGCTTCTAATTGACTTCACGTTCTCTCCATTGGAATGAATGGCAAGGTTTCATCCATCTTTTATACTGTCATTGGGAGAGAACGTGAAGTCAATTACAAGCACTTTTTCGTTGATAGCCGGGCGGACATGAGCATAGCCTTCAAGCGGGGATGGGAGTATTCACTGACAGCTTCAGCATCTCCCTCACGCAGGCCATTGTTCTACTCTGCTTTAAAGACTTGCCCTTCATCCTGGTACTCAAGAAAGTGAAGGTGACTGCGCTGAATGACTACCGACCTGTTGCAATCACCTCTGTCATCATGAAGATCACATTGTCTCCTACATTCTCGATAGGCTAGATCATCCTCGATTCCACACAATGCCATCGCCGCCCAATAGGAATACATGAGTGAGGATGCTGTTCATTGGTTAGAGCTCAGCCTTCAGCACCCTAGAGCCCTCTCTGCTTATCACAAAGCTTACAGCTCTGAGACTAAACCACTCTATCTCCAACTGTATTTGAACTTCCTGACTTGTCGCCCTCAGGTGGTGAGGGTTGGTAACAACACCTCATCCATAAAGATTTTCAACACATACTCAGCCACCTCCTGGACTGCTTGTACACCCACGAGTGTGTGGCCACCCACAGCGTCAACTCCATTATTAGGTTTGCAGATGACGCAACAGTAGTACTTTCAAACAATGAGATGACCTACAGAGAGGTCAGGAAAATAACCTCTCCCTCAACATTAAAAAAAACAAAGCACTGATTGTGGACTACTGGGTGTAAACAGAGGAGCACTCTTCAAGCGCAGATGCCGTAAAGAGGGTCCTGACTTTAAGTTCCTTTGAGTCCACATCTCAGACAAACCGGACTGGTCACTACATTAATCCATGGTGGTTAAGACGGCACGACAGTGCTTGTTCACCCTACAAAAGAGAGCTCTCACGGCGATCTATGGGGCACCATCGAAAGTAAACTGACAGGATGCATCATGGTCTGTTACGGAAATGCTTGTCTGACCACATGGCTCTGCGGAGTGTTCGGCGCACAGCTGAACGTGTCATTGGATCCTACCTCTCCCCCTGGATGGCATCTAAAACAACAAGTACCAAAAGAAAACAAAGAAGCTAATTTCTGATACCTGCCATCCAAGCCACAGTCTGTTCCAGCCCCTCAGGTCCACTAGACTACGCTAGTACAGGAGCATCCTGTCCTAAACAGTCAGATTGTGCAACAGCTTTTTCCCCTCAGTCCATCAGGCTGCTAAATGGAACAAATTAAAATACATGGTACAGGGTCACAAGAGCTCCTATGGACATCCCACGGGTATTATGATCACCACACAGTAGCATGCTATTGTCCGCTGACTGTTTCTATGGATACTGTAGACTGTTGTAGTTGATTCTAATTGTCAACTGCAGGCAGCCCTGGACACATGGTCATTCTTTTTTCCACTGCTCATTGAGGCAAATAGATTTACTGTTAAATGTTCATCCACTATACACTCACCAGCCACTTCATTAGGTACACCTTGCTAGTAATGGGTTGGACCCGCTTTTGCCTTCAAAACTGCCTTCATTCATGCTGGAACCATTCCTCAGAAATCTTGGTCTATTTTGACATTTTTGCATCATGCAGTCACTGCAGATTTGTCGGTTGCACATCCATGATGCAAATCTCCCGTTCCACCACATCCCAAAGGTGCTGGATTGGATGGAGATCTGGTGACTGTGGTGGACATTTGAGTACAGTGAACTCATTGTCATGTTCAAGAATCCAGCATTATATGATGTGAGCTTTGTGACATGGCGTGTTGTCCTGCTGGAAGTAGCCATTATCAGATGGATACAGTGTGGTTATGAAGGGATGGACATGGTCAGCAACAAACCCAGGTAGACTGTGGCATTTAAACATTGCTCATTTGGTACTAAGGGGCCAAAAATGTGCCAAGAAAATAATCCCCACACCATTACACCACCACCACCAGCCTGAACCGTTGATACATACATGTTGTTTTCACCAAATTCTGACCCTACCATATAAATGTTGCTGCAGAAATTGAGACTCATTAGACCAGACAATGTTTTTCCTATCCAATTTTGGTGGGCCCGTGCAAATCTTTGCCTCAGTTTCCTGCTCTTAGCAGAGAGATTGGCCCTGCTGTGATCTTCTACTGCTGTAGCCCATCTGCTTCACGGTTCATCATTCAGAGATGCTCTTCTGCATGCCAGGTCTGGCCAATCTCCTCTGACCTCTGACATTAACAAGGCATTTTCACCCAGAGAACTGCCGCTGTCTGGCACCATCAACAATGCCACGTTCAAAGTCACTTAAATCACATTTCTCCATTTTGACGCTTGGTTTGAACTTCAGCAGATCTTGTTTACCATGTCTACATGCCTAAATGCAAGGGCTTAGGAGCAGGGGGGAACAAGGGGGACGAGGGGGGACATGTCCCCCCCAATATTAGAGGCAGGTAATATGGTCCCCTGAATAAGAACAATTTGATAAAAATGTATTGAGTGTCCCACCCCAATATCAAACTCCTACACCCTTTCCTAAATGCTACGTGATTGGCTGATTAGATCTTTTACCTAATGAAGTGGCCGATTAGCATATATTCTGCTTGATCACTAGTCCCCTTCTTAGATTATATGGTTATTGATAAAGATGGGGTCTATTTCCTTTCATTTTGCGCATCGTTTGGTTTTTATTATTATTTGGAATTTGGAACCGGGTCACAAGATTTTTGTTTATTGACTTCCTTCAGGTGATGTGCTATTCTGCACTCTGGATTAATCTTTGTTGTGACTTTAATAACTCCATCTGTATCTGATACCTCCTATTGTGCTCAATTGATATTCTATGCCATCACAATATCTTGTTTGTTTCTGTTTGTATTTCTGTCTGTTGTTAAGATAATAATAATAATAATAATAATAATAATATGTTTATTATTATCCCATGTATCTAATAGTAGAAATGACCTCTGCCCCTATAATTTGAAATGGTGTTTATATATATATTTATATATATTTATTTATTTATTTATTTAAAAAGAAAAAGAAAGAAAGACAGACCCTGCACAGGGCACTGCCACACAACTATTAAACAGTAGATGGCATTAAAAGCCAATAAATTGGGCCATTTCCGTTACTTTCTTTGAAAGGTTTTCTTTCTTATAAATAAATAGAATAGCAATATTTACACTAAACTACAATATAATATCCATGAAAATATATGGCCATATATTATTTAATGTAATAATATTCAATGTAATAAATAGTTAACTACCGGTAGATGGAAAAATGCTTGTATTTATTGAACAGCAAGTTCATGCACTGGAATCTGGGAAAATGGCCCTACTTTTTTATCAAAGAGGGGAAAAGTTGACCTTCGAACAGCGTGCTGATGTGCCAGGTAATTACGCAGGCCAAAAGACAAGTTTGATCTTAACAAGTATGGTGAGTTGACTGTTTGCAGTTAGGCTTTACTGTTTTTGTAAAATTTGTTCAATCTTGTTCATTTGGCTACTGTAGTTTGGGAGATACATATTAGTCTAAATATTGTATAATATATACCAGATTGAAGCTGCTAAGTAAAGTGTGTTCATTGTATGGACAATCTAAAGATAATTTGTGAATTTATTTCACCAAATACTATTGTTAGGGTGTAGGAGTGTGTTTGATATTGGGGGGGGGGGGCACACATCTTTAGCAAATTTTCCATATTTTTGGTGTAGACCAAATTTCCTGCCTATAACTAAGGGGAGACATGTCCCCTGCTCCTATATGACCTTGGTTTGCAAAACATTTTTGTCCTTTGGACATATTCAGTTACGTCTCTTGGTTTTTATTGTTTGACACAACCAATTAAAACCTTTTGTTTATTGTAGGTAAACAATACATTTAGTGACCCCAGAAGAAACATGCTGCATGTACGGTACTTTACTGATTGGCCCTACCAATTATCAAACACACTACATCTATTCAAAACATTTGTTCACTGCCTGAAATATTGGTAATTTTAAGTGTTCATTGTCTTGAACACTTTGATGAACAAGTGTTTATCAGCGTTGATCTAAACTAGGGGGTTTGTATAGTTAGCAGCAGACAATGACAGAGAAGTGCTTATAGAGTGTTGATAATTGAACTGTTTATAACCGTGCAGTTTTCAGTTTGTTTCTGCTTACCTGTTGCTCTGTGGGTAGGCTGGAAGTCATTCAGAGCCAAGGTTACAGGCATTGTTTAGGTTCAAACGTCCCCTGAATGTGTTTGCGAAGAGTTGGATTCTAACAAACCCTTTATAACAAACTCGTGATGCTATTTTATTTAGAAATTATTCAGTGGAACTAAACTAATAAACTGGTACCAAAACTTCCCTAAAATCAAATCACCTAGTACTATGTTTCTATTGACCCTTTGAAATGACAAAATGTCAAATTTCGTCAAAACGTATTCTCAAAATTGCTATTTGTTTCGGACTGGAAACTAACCAACTCAAACAAATTTATTAATGTTGAATATCTCCAAAAAAAAACATTGCTTATTAACGTTTTTGTCCCCAACAAGAATGATAAATGTAGAATACGGCATATATGAAAAGTAGCCTGAGCACACGATCAAATGTAGTAATAGTAGGCTTACTGTAGCTTTGGGATCATTTGTTGAGCTGTACTGTCTCAACTCACGTTCTTAGAGTCACGCTGAACAGGCATGTTCAGGTGGCCCAAACACAGCAAAATATGTTCCAACATTTATTTTAAGGAAAAAAAGAAAACATATTGTGCAGCGGCTGCTTTTGTGGTTGCTTAATAAACCATGTTAAAAACAACTCTCAGTACCCCTGTCAACTACAATGTATGTATGGAATATATGAAATGTGCATGCCCTACTGAATAACTTTAGGAAACAATACTGCATAATCCCGCAATTTCTATCTGAGAGGTATAAAGTATACCCTTCAGGCAAAAGGCTATTGTAGCACAGACATAAGTCATTTATATTTTGTCTATTATGTGAAAATAAAGCTGTGATTTCACATGCAAATGTAGCATCCATATCGCTAGAATCCCCCATGGCTTTTGATTTAACAAAGGGCTGATAAAACTGTACAGGATCTCATGTCAGCATCAATGAAGGAAATGTTTCTCCTTTCAAACGTGTGCACTAATCCAGCCCCTCCCCAAATCTTCCTCTGGATGTTGCTCTGTGGAATCTGCTCTCCTGGTGACTGAAGAATGGATGAAACAGGATTCTGGTTTGAACGAAGGATTTAGAGAGAAGAGCCTGAATACATTTTCTTTATTGTAATAAGCTACTTGCCAGGTGGTCCTCTAGGCCACGGGTTCCCAATCCTCTCCTCGGGCCTCCCCAGACATGCCAAGTTTTTGTTTTAACCATAAACTAACACCTGATTCAATTAGTCAACTAAACATTTTGCCTTTGATTGATTAAATCAGGTGTGTCATTTCAGGGTTAAAACAAAAACATGGCCTATATGGGGAGGCCCGAAGAGGGGATTTGGAACCCCTGCTCTAGGCTGTGTATTATGTGTTGAACTGCACTTTTCTTAGCCAGTTATAACTTGATATCCGAAACACCTGTCACATTTTGAAAACAATTATTTATTTATAATTCTTATTATTTAATTTTTTCAATGACAGAACAGTAGGAAGCATAGGCTAGGAAGACAGGTACGTATCTGGAGACAGAGATAAAGGGCACAGACAGATGGCCGACCTGGAGCATAAACCGCTACAACAAACTCTGCCACACATTTCTTACGCTAATCCTGTAGAACTAAAACAAAATGTCCTTTTACCCAAAATTCTCCCCTCCCAATTTACGTTGTCTAATTTCGCTTTGATCCTCGTCTCGTTGGCTAGCCCTCAGCAAGAACTGGATGGTCGGAGATCGATCGCATGCTTCCTCCAAGCACGTGTCGCCAAGCCGTACGATTCTTGTCACAGTGCCCGTTCAACACGGAAGCCTTAAGTTGATACATATGTAGGAGGTTACACATTCGTCAATTACAATACTGTGATTGAAAGGTGTCCGACCTACAAAAGGAGTAGCTAGAGATCAATGTGAAAAGTCACCCCCATCTGACTACCCAAGTATCGTCATAGATAGTGTTGTTTTTTGTTAGCTTTGTGAAACCCGACAGACTTGCATTGCTTACGCGTACTTTCAGTTCTTGAACCATGATATGCTGCATGTAAGATTAAGTATTTAAAAGAGGATAGCAGTTGATCGCGTTAAGAAAACACTTGATTCTATGGTTCACTTGGGTATACACGTTTTTTCATTGTCATGCACGTTGCGACCAGCGTAGTGGAAACAGAGAGGATAAGGCAATGCCACTGGAACCCGTTTGAACACTGAGGTGGTGATGAACTCATTTGCATACACAGGCAGGGGGCCCAAATGAATTTAGCGCAGGTCATGGGGTCAGGCTCCTATTTAGTTAACCGTAATGATCCTGTTAAGGACCTGAATGGACCACCATCTTAGCGAGTGTGCCTCTCCAGACCACGCCTCAGCCCCCTCTACTTCCTTTACTTAACACATGAACTGTGATTAATGGACTTCTAGGGCTCACTGACTCAGAGAAACACCATTGGATCAAACCCGGACTGGACGAATAGAAAACCAGCTACGGAGGGAAATGAGAAGCGATGTCTGCCAGGGGTTAGGAGTGAATGAAGTTTGAAGGCGTCACAAAGCGGCAGCTGGCCACCGGCCAACGAGCCAGGCAAGAGTCCAGGTGGCCGGGCCTTTTGACTGTCAAATGTGCTCACAGTAAAACAAGGGGACTTGACTATGCTGAGGTAAAATGAGTGATAGGAAATGACTGGGAATCATGTTGTGTTTTGGAAAACAACACTCCCAACCCCCCCGCCCCCCCACAACACACACTGACCCCTTATCCCATTATGTCCCCCTTGCCCAGGCATCAGTCCCGTCGGCTCTCAGGGTACATGCATGCCGTTTGGGGCCTGGACAGGAGCTGCTGGGGTCCCTGCAGGCTTTTGTGGAGGAGCGGAACCTCAAAGCGCCATTCATCGTCACCTGTGTGGGCAGCGTAACCAAGGCAACGCTTCGACTGGCAAATGCCACTGCTGGGAATACAAATGAGGTACTTTGCAAGAACGTTTTTTTTGGCAGCTGTCTGTCATGCCTGTTGCTGAAGTGCCTGTTAGTCATTGTTGTAAACAGAAAGACAACATGTCAGCTCCAAATAGCACCCTATTTACTTCTGAGTGTACCACTGCAAGACTTCGGTCAGCATTAGTGCACTATGTAGGGAATAGGGTGTCATTTGGACCTAAACAGTTCCGGCAAGTGCCTCCACAGTAGTCAGGGGTTTGGGTCAGGACTGAGTGGCACTGCCGGGATGCCTGGCAAGAGGTCAAAGTTCACAATGAAAGAGCCTTTGTGTACACAGTTGTATGCACAGTTGACATAAGCTGAATAAAATCACACAAAACAAAGGTCAACTGTCATAAAAGAAGACAAATGCAGTGTAATATTACATTCTGTACGATGGTAGATACAGCATCTGCCTGCAAAGTGGTTCTCAGTCCTCAACAAGACACCTTGTTTAGGTAAAGATTTAAGACGTTGTACTACCATTACTACTAATACTCCTCCCACTAATATTACTGCTAAAGCTAACACAATAACTATTATTACTTTTTCTTCCCTGCTGAATTCTATTGTTCTCCAATCTGCAGGTGATTCACCTTCATGAGCGCTTTGAGATTGTGTCTCTGGTAGGCACGCTCAACAAGGATGCTCATCTCCACATCTGTCTGGCAGACCAGGAGGGCAAGACGGTGGGAGGACATGTCTTAGGGGACCTGGAAGTGTTCACCACGGCCGAAGTGGTCATCGGTGAAGCCACTGATTTGGTTTTTGACAGAGCGCTGGACCTTCAAACGGGCTTCCCGGAGCTGGTCATTACGCCCCGATTCACAAAGGATTAGAAAAAATACAAGTTTGCAGTAAAGCTGTTAGTTTAATTTGAAATTATAGTTTTGCAGAGTTATGTTTAAGAAGTTCTTTATGTTTAAGAGTATGAATTGGATCCAATTACTTTAGTGTGTTGACACAAGGAGTGAATAAGTAGATTCAGTGTTGAGTAAGTACAGTATTTCCCAACTTATTGACTTTCAACATGGGTTTGACATGTCAGATCTTCAACCAAAATATTGTCAAATGAAGGGAAACCTCAGTGAACAAATAAAAAAACATTAGTATATTTATTTAATCAATTAAATCAATAAAATTATGTTATAACCAGTGGTCCCGTGTGAATAACTACTCGGCCCGTTCAACTCGTTTGCACATCAATACCAGTCAAGACACAACTCTTATACAAAGACAAAGACACCGATTTCTAGAAAGAACTCCAGGGAGAGCCCAGTCCTCAACAGGCATGACCATATGGAACTACCTTCCACCACAGCTAACACAAGCTAGCAATAATAACATGGAAACAAACAGATAAGGACACTTTGAAGAACTCTGTGGGCTATGAAGCGATACAGATATCAGCATGACGATTATTTTATATTGTTATCAAAGCATTTCTAACATTACATTACCACCACCACGCCTTAACGTTGTATTTTATTTAGTTTACTGGATTTTGCCTCTGTTTATGTTACATATATTGAAATGTTAGGCAGCGCAGTTGTTAAATTATAACCATGTAATGAATGTCCTGTTACAGTAGATACATTATCCAAAATGTATGAGAAGTGTGCCCGCATAGGAGCTGACAATTCTATAAGGACAGGAACAGATCAACAGCTGACGGAAGGGGCAACTGGCCAACATCTCCCTGTTGTCTCTCCTCGTTTCCACACGTATCTGTTGGGTTTGGCCCTTTGTCACTGCGAGGTTGTGAAAAGGATAGGACAACACAGCCATTTCACAGTAATTAAATAGATATTCTTTTCTTCCACCTCCCCTCTGCTAATGTGAACTGACGCCCCCCAAATAATGCCCCCATAGAGCGCCTTTGTACGGTAGCACTTTCTATGGGGCAGATGACTAATGATGTAACACTGAACAGCTGTGTGAGAAACCGTTTCCGACAGAAACCCTCCCGCTACCAAGCGCTGGGCCACTTCGACCAATAGGAGAATCTCCAGAGGCCCGGGCAGCGCTCTGCTAATAGAGGTTTAACTAAACCCAGTCTTTTGAATAGCTCTGAACCCCTGGTTGCCGAGACACAATGTAAGAACTCCCTCCGGATTAGCCGTGACCTCAACACAGCTCCAGCCGCCTGGCTAAAGAAAGGCGCCTAGTGAGGGGCTGTCTAGGAGGGACCAAGGGAGGGAGATACATGGCTGTATGTGGGCGGGGACTGGGAGTGGTAACAACCTTTTGATAGAGCAAGGTTCACACAGTTCTGTGTGCTTTAATTGGGCCCCATGTAGTGTTTGATGGAGGATAAGCCAGACAGGGACTTGTGTCTTTAATCTGTGTTGTTTTAGCGTGTGTATTCATCTTTTACGGTTTTGGGTGGGGCTGAAAATCCTCAAAAGCATGGTAAAGCAAAGACTATTTGACCCTTCGCCACTCCCCAGGATGTTGTAGGTTCTGGTGTTACATTTTGGGTAAAATTAGATTGTTTTCAGTGTACATGAGAGGAATGGAAGATTGTGTGGAGTCAGAATACTGTATGTGTTTTCTGTCTTTTTATGCACTATGAATGTGCATTCTTTTTGCCTTTGTCTGTGTAACATTGTAAGTAAAAGTACTGTAAACCTGTGTAAAAGTAATGTAAACCTGTGTAAAAGAACTGTAAACCTGTGTAAAAGTACTGTAAACCTGTGTAAAAGTACTGTAAACCTGTGTAAAAGTACTGTAAACCTGTGTAAAAGTACTGTAAACCTGTTTGTATTTAAAGTGCTTATGGAGTGAGTGAGTTCAGTTGTTAATCGGAGAGTTGATGATAACCAGAGATAGCTGCTACATCCATTAATAACGCTATAGCCTCTTACTGTCTCTCCAGAAGGTTTCCAAATGCAACAAAACAAACTGTATGTAAAGAGTGACATATATGAACACAATGAACACTGATCCACCTGACTGCCGTCGCACCACATTCGTTCCTAAATGTCTACTAGACAATGAAACCGTGAACCGCCAAGGCATTGTAATGATAACAGGACTTATCACAGATGGTCCAAAGTCAAAGTTAATCAGGAATATACAACAGGGAATTGACCTGGGGACAAACTTTGTGTGTGTGTCTCTGCTCCTGCATCACTTCATAGCCAAGGTAGGATGGGTTTAGACATACCATTCTATAGTGTTCCCTATAGAGTGCACTAATTGTGACCACAGTTTCTGGTAAACAGTAGTGTATTGCCAGCAGCGTAGCCCCCTGTACCCGGCTGTTGTTTTGCTTCTACAGCTATGCATCGTTGTGCCTGGTCGGTCTCTGGATGGGAGCACAGATGCTACTGACAATGATGATGGAGGGCCAGTAGGAGGCACTGCTCCCTCTGGTCTAAAGATCACTCCCAATGCCCCAGGGCAGTAAGCGGACATCTGCGCTGTGTAGGGTCCCGTCCTTTGGATGGCCCCGTGGCAATATTTGTCAGAGACGGGGTGTAAATTCCAGTGTCCCGGACAAATTTCCAATCTGGCCTTCAAACCATCATGGCAACCTAATCATCTCCAGCTTTCAAATGGCTCATTCATCCCCTCTCCTCCCCCCTATCGCTCCCCAGGCCGTCGCTGTAAATGAGAATATGTTCTCAGTCAACTTGCCGAGTAAAATAACTAAAATAAACACAAAAAAACAAAGAACACAACTTGAAGTAGAGATGCATGAATTGTAACTAACCAAATTATGGTTTAATTTTTTAATTATTACCATTGTGAGTCAGGGCATATTAAACAAACCTCAAACTTTACACAGTGCTACACTGAGAAACGACCTAAAAATATGCAGGGCCGCTGAGTGGCTCGCCGGCACACTGCTGTACTTGTGGCTTATTGACATTGATGGGGAGGACACACAGATACACATTCACTCGTAGGGCAGCACTACAGATCCATTTTCCCACTATGTGGAAGAGAGGCTGAGCCTCTCGAAATCCACCAGAGCATCACTTACCACAGAGCTCCTGGCACTTTCAGCTCTGAGGGGGCATGATGGAGTGGCCACACACCCCTTCCCTGCACCCCTTTACCCCCATCAAACCCCGCTTTGGGGTGGAAGCCTGACGCTGTCACTAAACATCACATTTTAGTTTTTCATTTTCACACCAGACCTTTTTTACCGTCCCCTGCCATCTTCGTGGATTCACCCAGGGCAGCTGATAGGGGGGGACAACCGGGTATGTTGTCCCGGGCCCAGTCCTGAGGGGGGCCCAAAATGTTGTTTTTGCACAGTAATTTTTTTTAGCGGGGGGCCCTAAATGTGGAATTTGTCCCGGGCCCACAGATTCCTATCGGCAGCCCTGGATTCACCACTCATGTATTTTGTATGGATTACCCTCTACAGCAGGGGTCTCCAACACAGGTCCTGGAGAGATACCATCCTGTAGGTTTTCACTCCAACCACACATAATGTAGCCTCATTCAGCTCATCAACCAGCTAATTATTGGATAAATTAGGGTTGGAGTGAGAACAATAAAGACCATAACTCTCCAGGACAAGGGTTGGTTGGGGGGATCCCTGCTCCACAGTGACTGAAGATCTCATTTAATGTGTTATATTCTTTAATAATTCACTCTCTCACTGTGTATTTTTTAAGTAATATATATTATCAACAGTGAATATTCGTTTAAAGAAGCAATATGTCACTGCAATCTATGGAAGGCAAATCCAAGATAAATACAACAAGTATTGATGTTCCGTTTGTGTGTCGAAAGAAACATTTGGGTTTGTGTTGCACAGATCATTTGGTCGACATGTTTCTGTAACTGCCGATGTTTCAGTCCGCATAATACAGCTTAATGCCCACAGTGTAGAAGCACATCAAGCCAAGGGTTGAGGGAAACAAAGATCTACCACGGCAAGCATCTTTGTGCTTTTGTTTTGATCTGTTTAAACAGCATGGTGGCCGAATGAGTTGGTGGTCTGCCCTCATGCCCCCTGAACATTTTTTAACTACACTAGCTGCTAAGGAGCTCAACGTCCTCTTTTGTGACAAATGAGCAAGCAAGAACAGTGATGCCAAATGGATGTTTCTGGATTTGAAAGAGATCCTGTTTGATGTAGAACTGAGATCTAAAACCAGTCACAGCCCTCCGCATGAAATGCTGCGGATTGATCTGCCGTAGGTGTTCCCTAATCTGTCATGTTGGCTTTGACGCTCTCCGTTTCCAACCTGCTTTAAGTGTTTTTGAAAGAGAGACAGAGAGTGAGAAAGACAAAATGAGCGAAAGAGAGAGCGAGAAAGAGGAAGAGATAGTGCTCCTAACAGTTTTGCCACTACGGTTATATGCAAATGCAGTGATTAGGGTAGTCATGGATAAGTTATATCTGCTTTGCTTGTTAACCTCCATAAAAAAGGCTCAACAGCAGGGAACATTATGCTGACGTCTCATAAGTGTCACCTTAACAAACTGCCTCCTAAAAACCAGTCCTTGTTACTTACAGCACCACCAGCCCACTCCATCACCAACCCACCCACTCAGCAATACATCCACCCACTTACTCACTAACACACCCACCCACTAACACACCCACTCACCCACTAACACACCCACTCACTAACTAACACACCAACCCACTAACACACCCACCCACTAACACACCCACCCACTAACACAATCTCCCACTAACACGCCCACCCACTCACTCACTAACACACCCACCCACTAACACACCCACCCACTCACTCACCCACCCACTAACACACCCA
>JACXGM010013216.1:0-23242 GCA_016801145.1 Umbra pygmaea | reverse complement strand
TAGCACGCAGCAGTTGGCAATGTCCCGCTGGAAGATAATCCGAGCATGAAGTTCGTCCATTTTATTGTCAAGAGATTGAACATTTGCAAGTAAAATGCTCGGTAACGGTGGATTGCAGTATCTCGTCCGTAATCTGCATAGAACACCAGAACATTTTCCTCTCTTCTTTTTCCTTCGTCGCCTGCGTATGAGTAGACAAGTCGACGACGGCGGGATATTCCAGTTGCAGCAATCGCACCGGTAAGTGGAAAAAAAGTCTGTATCCAGTGAATTACGTATATCCAAAAGTGCTAGTCGATCATACTGTATAAGCGACAGTGCAGAACGTGCAGAAATAAAAACTAAAAAAACAGTAATAAGCCAGAACCTGCATAGAGTGAGCGGAGCCATCGTCCATGCGACCATTCTCCACGGCGCACAGCAACTAATTGTTGTAGTACATTTAGCTTTTTTTGTATTTGTGATTTTTTGTATGCTTGGTCAATCTTTAATTGATTTGCAAATTTACCTTTTTTTTCATCTATTATCATGACATTGCCAATGCGTGGCTTAATGTTGTGTTTTTTTTTAATGTGTGCCTTTAAAAAAAATGCTTGTTGCTACCAGTGGTGGGCTGTCAGGGCCTGCAAGGCATTCTCTGCAGGCCCAAAGATAATCAGAATCAGAAATGTATTTTTGTACTTCTTTAATATATTTTTTAATAATATATATTTTACAAAGTTCATTTAAGTTAGTCTATATGGTGATTTCATTGCTACAGTTCGTTCTTTTCAGTTGCCTTGTTTTTAGGGCAGCTCATATAAATGAAAGCTTTTATCCAATAAGATTTTTCCATCTGTGTTGTCTCTGAGTAGACTAGGGCCTTCAGAATTCCGAGTAAATACCGTATGTTGTTGATTGTCATATTTTTAACCAATCAGATTTCGACTTTACCATGTTGGGTGTGGTCTTTGACCAAGTAAAGCGTTTCTGCAGGCCTAGCCTTACGTCAGCATATTTTCTGTTGCTGATAGGAAGGGCAGTTCAATAAAGTTCTGCAAAAAAAAGTTCGCCATCCAAACAACAACTAGCTTAGCTCTCCCAGCTTAGCACTTTCAATTTTTAGATTGATAAATGTGACATTTGGCATAGTTCTTAAAAGTACTCCTATCAGTACTCGTATCAGCAAGTACCCAAAATGAAATACTCTGTACTTGTACTTGTTCCATAAAAAGTGGTATCGGCCCATCCCTAGCCTTAAAGATGAACTGAACTGGAATATTATGTAAAGGTGATATAACAGATATTTTGTTTTCTTATCATTGGTACAATGATGAAAATGGCTAAATTTGTTAAAAGGGATAAACTGGTATGTTGAAAGTGTTGTTTTTGTTACATGGGCGCTGCCATTTTGGATTTCAAAAATCGGCTACGTCACTGGTATGGTAAGCTACTCAGCCATACCAGGTAATGAGTCTGAGGCTAACTGACATGACTGAGGAAACAGGCCTATTGGGGGTTTATACTGCATTGCCTCTGGTTGCAGTAATGAATGGTATAGGGCTAAGGCAGCTGGGGTTAAAATAAATGTCCACAGGCTACCTTTGACTAAGAAACCAGCCCCTCAATTCATGGCTAGCTGCCTTAAAACTGGCTAGCCCTCCGACAGCCCCTGAACTTCGTGTCTGTAGCGAGCATCTTTTAACGACAGACAATTTAGAGAACTGTACTTTCAACACAACGGTGTCACTGGTGAGGGTTAAGTCCAACAGACTGAAACCTGAGGACATTTCATCATTGTTTGACTTTTCAGGCTACAGTACAGGGCAGACAGATAGACCAACGGAAAGTAACACCGCCGTCACTATCTGCCGCAGGGAAAGGGCGCTGAACCGCTCAAGTCAGGCAGAGGACAGTTTAGCTGTTATCCAGGAATGCTAGCAAGTCTACTAAGTAAAAGGCTGGATGTAACGTTGTTGTCACATACACAGAACACGTACATATTCACATACACGCACAAATAATGCCTAATGCGTAGGCTTAATATCATTTAACAACACTGAGACTGACACTGGACATTAATTGAAATTGAGTCACGAAACCAAGCTAGATACAGTACCAAACGATCCAACCTAGGGGAAATGGCTTTCAGCTAAACACGTTAGAAGCACTCATTTTAAACTATACAATCTAGCACTCCGACCATAGACTGTATAAATTAAGCATGACTGACAATAACACAGATCGATAATAATGTGTTTACTCGCTGCTATCTAAACCACCGCGGGTCTGTAAACAGAATCCAATCTCTCTTTCTACTCAGCCTGAAGCTAGCTCCTGTTCACCGTCCCAGAGCACATTGTTGATGCAGAAGAGAGAGTTTAACTCGCAGAAGTAGCTGCTAGATCAATAGTAAGAGGTGATGCAGAGGGAGTTCAACTCGCAGAAATAGCTGCTAGTTCCATATGTGACAGGTGTGCAACGGCTCCGAACGCACCCTTGGTAGCAGCCCGCACGGCAGTTCGCCTTGTTCCATACCGGGCTCGATCCCGCGGCCATCTGCTCCGCAACACTCGACACAGCCCTGCTTGCAACGTATCAACCGAAGGAGCTATACAAAAAAAGGTACCAATTGTATAACTCTTCGGCGACATTTCAAGCTTGCTGTGGAGTGAGAATACGTACGTTCTTAACTCCGTTACACATAGTAAGAGGTATGTGGGCAATATCCAGTGCAATATCCATCAACAATCACAAATGAAGTCTGCCAACTCTGAACTAGCCTAGAGTAAACAGCAAACCTCACAAATCCTCCGTGCAGGTAACTTAACAAGCGACCCCATTGGATGAATTCGTCCAATCACATTTTCCATTTATCTGCCTCGATTTTCTAAAAGTCACAGGACATCAAGCATGTTTTTCTATGTTCTGTAAATGCACACGATAAGCAGTCTCTATTTCCTAAAATGTACAATGTGCTTGGATACGTAGTTATTTCCTCCATTAATAATTTACTGTGTACATTATAATGCACATCATGCAAATACAGTCTAAAACATATTTTATACACAACTTTGTATTATTTGCCGTTGAACTGACTAATTTTCGTATGTAAAATCCTGCAGCTTTTGCCTGTACTGTTAGGACCTTCTCAGGTCCTACCATACCAGTGACGTCATAGCAATTGGCAGCGTTCTATACTAACAAACACAGTTTTTGGTGTTGCTTAAAAAAGCTATGTATTGATTTTTCTAATGACATTCTTTTGTTTAATTATTTTTAATTGTCATAAATAACACATTATCAACGTTGATTCTTTCAGTTCAGTTCATCTTTAAAGGTTCTTAACAGGGCTTAGTGAATATACTGTATTTGTATTCATGCAGGGGGAGATAAACAGACACACTTCATCCTGGCTCCAGGCCTGTTAATACTTGTTAATTATTACTGCTTGTTTTAGATCACTACTGGTGTGAAGCATGTGCAGATCTTATATATAAGGTCTGTGGTTCAGATTTAGGGGTCTTAGTGGGCTGTGCCTTTGAGTGTGCGTGGTAAACCTGGATGTGCGTTTACTAATGCGTAGTGTTACATATATGGTTTAAGTCGTGTCTGGTCAATTAGTGTAATGTAAGTCTCATAGGTGTTGAGCCTTGTGTTAAATAACCTTTATCGAGTGGAATAAACTGCCGAACAGACAGAGTCCAAAACAAATTTCCCTTTGGGGACAATAAAGTATATATCATATCATATCATACTATGAATCTGGGGTTCATTATATGCCGAATGACAATAACCTATAGCCCTAGAATGTCATTGTGAGGTTATTATAATGTGTTTTCATTTTGGGAAGATAGTGAAGGCCTAGTTGTAAAATGCAAGGCCCGCCACTGATGCTAACACTATTAAACAAAATATCCTCAGTAATTAGACAACTACAGTAAATACAGAGTCTTGACCAAATAGGGTAAATGTTAAGTTTAAAGAATGAGGTTATGTACTGCCCATTACTTTTTTATGTTGTTTTTTCGCAATCGCTATGACCCATTTCCCAGGTTTCTTTTTCAAAACTCTACACACAGTTCCACTAACCAGCTTTCAGTGTTGGACAGCAGTTAATTTCACGTAAAAATGCACAAAAACTACCAAAATAATTCATACATCTGAAATCAACTAATTCTTCCATAACTCTAGCAACAGTTGTCACCCAACGGGCACACTGTCAATCATAAAACAATAACCTAAGCAAAACTAAGAACAGATTATTTTTTTACAAAACAATAATGACCCCTGTCCACTGTTTAGAATTAAAATGCAGAAGACAGGGTTACCGTTCACATCACATGTCATCTTGCGCAATTTACCTCACTTATATTCTGATGAAGTATAGTAGCAATAATCTCATCTGAGACTACAGCTCTTGATTGTCCTCTTAGTCTACTTCCACCACCCATACACACTCCTTTTCCTCCATCAGCCACTCTTCTTCCTCTGTCAGACACTTCTCTATCTCTGATTGGGTCCAGGTTGACATTACAGTACAATATGATTACTAAAGTAAGATGTCTCTTTTTGTATAGATGGTAATGACATTGAAAAACTAACAGCTGAAATGTTAATACAGGACATTTACCAAAGTACAGATTTCTGAGGATATTTTATATGTGATAGCCTAGGCCTACTTTATCCACTAATGAATAGTTTCTTCCTGGCTCAGCCCTGTCAGAAATGTCAACTATGCATGAATGAAATTTTTTTTGTAATATAATAATATGTACTAACTCCTATCTTGGTGTTCCAGTATTGCAGCATGCCTCAACATAACTGTTCTGTATCCCTGTTTGTCTCAATATTCTCTAAAGCAAAGTTTTTAAAGATAATTATATGGTTATGAATGATGGCTTACCGTGTGTTCTCTTTCACTGCACATTGTTCATTCTCTTATTAAATAAGTTAAATGAGCTACTTTGACAGTTAGGCTATACATTTGAGCTACACATTTAGCTAATTACATGTAATACAGTAACTTTGCAGTAGCCTACAGTACATAACCAGAACTCGTGCATGCTGGATAACTACTGACTGTAGAGCTAGATAGATTGACTGAAAATATCAGCAACTATTTACTTTACCGTTTTGAAAACTCATCTTCCAACAGTCTGCTTTGTTTTGGAAGAGTTTTTCTATTGCTAAAACAGGCGCAGGAGTTAGCTAATATACCGTAGTAGCCAATATACATTATTAAGTTATTTTGTCTGGCAACGCGTCTGCTGTGTCTCTCTGCCGTCACGCGCACTCAGAAGAACAGACTACCGGTACATTAATCACGCGCAGGGAGTAAACATTTGTTATTCCACTCTTTGGCAAAGATGTTGGTGCGATTATAATTTAGATAAACGTTATTAACATAATTATTGTTTACCCACTTAATATTTAATAAACTAAATGACATTCCTGGTCTGGTGACCAATTCTATTTTGAAGGCTCGTTTGATGTGTACCGTAGGAGCGTAGCAGCTCTTGTGTTTGTGTGTGACGTGAGAATGAGAGATGCGCTCGAAGAGTGGGCTGCACTACCTCACATCTGCAGGCAGGTGGCCCAGTCCGAATTGCAACAAGTATAGCGATTATAAAATAGTTCACAAACCACCTTACCGGCCCAACAATTAGCGGCCCACTGGGAATTCTCCCGGTTCTCCCGAATACCCACCCCGGGCCTGCATGACATACACACACACAAACACAAACAGTAACAGTAGGCAGCATCACTGCAGCCTGAGATGCCACACTGCATGTCCGTGCAGCAAGATAATTTCACTTGACAAGATTTCTTGAATTAAGTTTGTTAATTCTAGAAATAAGATTATAGTGTAAACACTTAAAATAAAAAAATAACTGTCAAAACAAGAGATATTTAAAGTGTTGGATAATTAAAGTTTTTTATCTTTGTAAGAACCAAATAATTTGCAGTGCAAGCTTTAGTGCAGTGGAGTCCACACTCTTGTAGTCAGGTTGACACACCAACGCACGCACAGTTATACACAATTATGGATCTGTTGCAATAGTATAACATTATGGGATGGCCATATTCTTTATAGCCCTTTATGGTTTGCTTGTCCAATTGGCTGATATGACTGATGGTCTACTCCCTGGTCCTATCCAAAAGAAATCGGGTTTTTGCCACTCAAGCGAAAAGAAAACTTGTGAGCACAGACAATTGAAAAGCCACCAGCAAGAGATGTCAGAGGGACCTAAATATGGTGCTGGATTAGGCAATTTAGAAAGCTGTGACATCTACTGTTGGTCTTGTTCTGTGTCCATACCACTGTCTAGCGTGGGTTTAGTTGGCAACGTTGTGCATGATACGCCAAAGTTAATTCATTGAGTTACTGCAGTTGTAGGCCTTATATGCCTGACGTCATTAAATAATCAATTTTCATGAGTTTGAAATATTCTGTATTATTATCACTAAGGGCCTGAGCACTTATTCTGTTTTTGAGCAATTTTTTTCAATAGAAATGTATTAAATTTCCCTATATAAATCTTTAAATGCCGTTTTCTCAAAATTTGTTTTTTGTATTTTTCCGGTAGACATATCTCAGCCTATGTAGCACCTATATACACAAAAAATAGGGCAAATCAATATTTTAAGGCTATGGACAGTTTATTTTGATTTTCTAGGTAATGAAATCAGATATCTTGAAATCCCCCTGTAATTCTTTTTTCATCTTGTGTTTAAACAAAATGAAAAAATAATTTTGCACCTGGCTTTATAATACGCTCAGATCTATCTACCGAAAATATATGCAAAATTGCACATATTTAATGAGATAATGCCTAATTTGCATAGATTAACATACATATTTCAAAAACTTGTAATACATTTTTTTATACACTTGTGTAAGTTATCCACTGAGGAAATTTCATGGTGATATATATTATTTAAAAATTTTACCCTATTCACCTGTAGTGTCTCGGCTTAAGGCTCAGTATCCCGCTGGTGGGATGCTTTAAAAAAAAGTGGATTAGAATCACTGCTCACAAGTGCACATTTTACTCTGCATATACATGCCTTATATGTACAGAATGCTTAGAGTCTAACTAATTTAGCAAACATTTCTGATTTACAATAGCTCTTGTAATATAAATCCATGTAATAATGGGACATGAGTGGATTGTAAACAAACCAGTTCGTTATTGGGACTCAGATAATACATCCACGTCTAAAAAAATAATATGTACTTACAGTCAACTATCTTTCTCTGATTCGTCATACAAAGGGTCCTAGCAATGAAATGGAACATTGTTTTCATCGGTATAATCCATTTGTTATGTGATAACGATCAAAAACTCAAACTAACTTTACTGCAAACAACATTGTGTATGAAGAGTCACCTGATTATTTCCGAACAATACACCATCTAAAGCATGTCTGATCCACTCAATACGCCCTGATTCAGATTCCTTTGGTAATGTAGATGTTAAAATATATCTGATTTTTCATTCTATGTTGCCGGAAAATATAGATACATATCTCTTTGCCTGTGTACTACCTCTGTCGTTATGCACAGAAATGTTGTCACGGTACGTTCTTGAGTGACAATAAAGACATCAAATCATAACTGAATCTTATTAATTTAACTTTGTTAGATCTTTCGTGCGTAACAGTATTCTTTGTTTCCTGATTATTTGCTTTACGCCTAGCGGTCGAAAAGCGGTATTCGTGATGCAATAGATAGTTTCTGTTTTCTGACTTTCAATTAGAATATTTTACAAGATGCCTACCAAAGGTGTAAAAGCTTTGACCAAGAAGATGATTATCAACGTTCAACAAGCTTTAGAGGATATTTTGGGAGAAAGTGACTCCAAGGGCTTGATGGACTACACTCTGGAAGTGAACATACTAGCTTCGTCTCAACAGAAGAAGAAATGTTTATGGAAGGAAAATATCCACTTTTAGATCAATGAGTAAAATCAGTTATATTTCTACAGAAGTATTTTTGCTGTGATTTGTTTTCACATTATGTTCAACTGTGCAGAAAGTACATAAACTAGATGTAGCCTAGTTATAAAGCCATGTGGTCGTTGTTTCAACCATGCGTTTGCGACAGCAGGGGTTGTTATTAATTTTCTCTAATGATGTACATGGCCTGCAATGGCCTTAAAAACCAATTGTGGGCAAAAAGTATAGATACTAGCATAGTAAATGTGAGTTGGCACAATTTGTATTCAGTATTACATTTGACAGTTTTTGTAACTGTGTTAGGTAACAATATCATGTTTTTCAATATCATGTGTTTCCAGGACCCATCCAAAAGCGGCCGGAACTTTGAAGAGGCCTCCCCGCAAAGTTGGAGCTCGAGGCCCCTCCCCTAAATCCACTCAAAATGTATCTTAATCTATTATGTTATACAACTGCCAATAAACTGATTGCTGTCTACCATTCACTATAGCCTATATTCAGCAATGTGAGAGATAAATTAAAAAGTAAAAAAATGACAAAAGCACAATTGTGTCACCACAACAGCAGCTTATTTGTCAATGTTCAAAACCAAAGACTGCGCTACAGCCTTCTGATTGTTCAGCACCAAGGATAGCACCGCCACAATGAAATAACACACAATTAATTTGTGTTGAAAGAAAGGAAACCATTTATTCTTGAAAATAAGTAAGCAAGCATATTTATTGTAGACTAAATTTGAACTTAAATCTTTTAAAAATGTATAAAAGATATCCAAAAGAATAATGCAAGCAACTTATTGGTTTTGGTGAACGTTGTAAAGTTTGAACGCATCTGTAATTTAAAAAGTTAGGGCGAAACGTGCCAACTAACAATGATAAGAAATAAATAATAAAGAATAAAATTGGTGCATCTATCTTGCTTAACAAAGCCCCAGTAATTACATTTAATTTGGATTTTCATATTTGAATGTAGGCTAACACAAAATAAAACTACTGTACCAGTACCATCATTCCTAATGGATTATTGGCAGCGTCATTTTAAAATGTTAACGCGTCGCCGTGCATTTGCTTGTGAAAACTGACCACACCTTTTAGATCGAGGTTGCGGGCCCGTTTGTTTTCGATGCTGAGTACTGCCAACCCTGACAGTCTTTCTTGAGACATACTGCTTCTGAGGTAGTTCTTTATTATTTTCAGCTTTAAAAATGACCTCTCGGCAGAAGCCGCCGTCACAGGTAAGGTTAAAAAAAGCTTTAGTGCTGTAGCAACTTCGGGAAAACTAGAAAGAAGAGAGTGGTGTTTCACATAAAGCAACTGAGTGATATCTTTAATTGAGCTGCTCTCCTCAATTCTTGGCCTCAGCACGTTGCGGAAAGATAGTAACTGTAAAGGAAATTCTGAGGACAGGTCATCGGAATATTGCACTGCCAATAAATTGGCCGATGAGTATGGATCATCATCTTTCGCTAACAACAGTTCTTTAGGGCTCAGAAAATTGAAAGCGGTTTGCAATTTCTTCCATTTCACTAAACCGGCGTCCAAGTTGTGTTGTGGCAATGTCAACAGTAGCGTAGAACACAGACACCTTGAAGTATTCCTCGGCATTCTAAAGACGTTGGTCTTCACAGAGTTCATCGAAGTGCCTCTTTGTACGCCGTACACGCTTTTTGTTAAAATATGTGCTGGTGCCCCATGAGACTGCTAGGGTTTGCGCTGTTGTCTTAATGTCTTCATACTCCCCCCTGAGCTTGGTCAGTGTGTCCATTGCGTTTCTTAAGAGGCTTGCTGCATGAAGCAGATCCATTTCTTGCTTCTGGAGAGCTTGCAAAGCAGCATTAACTGTCTCCAGTAATTTTGACTGTACTACTGTCATAAGCACAAATTCAAATGTCTCCATTGCCTTTTTTATGCCTGATGCCTCGCTGCGTTCTTCTGGTTTCTTAGACAGCATTATAATTTTACTCAGCGCCTGCATTACCTCTTTGTATCGGAAGCATAATGATTTAATGGCATCGTATCTTGATGCCCAACGCGTAGGGCATAGGTTTGGAAAGATGGTTCTCCAATAGCTTCCACCGGTTAATGCTTTCACTAAAAAACACATAAATCCTTTGTACAGTGTCATAATAGGCCATTATCTCTGGTATCTTTTGACAAGCATCGTTTAAAACTACATTTAGATTATGAGCAGCACAGTGGACATATACGGCATTGGGCTCTCGGTCTGAAATGCACTTTTGGACACCGGAGTAAGCACCACTCATTGTACTTGCGCCATCGTAGCCCTGGCCACGGCATTTGTTCACAGCTATTCCCAGACTTTCTATCATTCCTGTTATTTGTTTTTCAATACCCGAGGCACTTTGGTCTTTCACGCTTTGAAATCCCAGAAAACTCTCGTTTATTTTAACCTCAGTCGGTTGTTCATTTTCATCCGTCTCCACTGTAACATATCTAAACACTTGATTTAGTTGGTCCACCTTTGAGATCTTGAGTCGTGTCCATGATAACTGAATAGAATTCAGCCTGCTTGATTTTAGTGACAATTTCTTCCTGTACTTTTTGGGACAGTAGTGCAATCAATTCATTTTAAATTGTGTGGCTCAGATAATTCAATTTACTTTTCCTCTCAAGTAATAACTCTCTCAATAACAGACAAAAAATTACCATTATTTATTTCACCTATTTTCTCCCGATGTCCCCTGAATGCCAAATTACAAGAAGCCAGAGTCAATGTTACGTCTGTTATTCTCGTCAGTACCTCTGACCAAAAGTGTACTTGTTTTTTTAAATTGGAGTCTAACTCTGTATCAATGGTGTGGTCAGTTTTCCATGTGTCATAAGCGACACGTGCAGCCAAATGAGAACGACTGTATTCGTGGTCTTTGATTTTCCTTGAGAGACCCTGCCAGTCATTAATTCCCACAGCCCATGCCAACTGGTGTGATCTGCACTGTCTGTTGCCGAAAAGCCAACAAGGCTCGCAGTATACACGGTCCATCTTTGGCGAATAACATATCCATCTATGCGGAATCTTGTTTCCATGTTTAGTTTTTTTGAAGTAGTGTTCGTCTGAAAAGCACCTGCCCTTAGTGTCTCTAGGATATGGTCCCTTTGGCTTACACTACCCTTTATTTATTACATATTTCTTGATGCGGTCATCATCGATGTCTACAGGGAAAAGAGCCCTGTCAGTAGGGAACTCTGCGCTGGAGCTATCACTTGCAATCGAGGGGTAATCTCCGCTGCTCTGGTTGTCATTATCTATATGGGCTGGACTGGGTGGAAGAGAACTGGCCCTAAATGAACTATGTATGTCTTTGTGCTCGGGACAAGAAAGATTAGAAAGGCTATGAATATTGCTGGTCTCAGGCAGTGCCAGTGATGTTGCGTTGGAAAGGCTGGTGGCTAGTGAAGCCGTGCTGCTGCTAGCTACCTGCTGCGGTAGTGTTTCATCTGTGGAGATGCTGATTATAGCTTCCTCTCTGGCTGGTCTAAATAAGGATGTAATCTTCGGGTGTTTTGCTCGAGTTTGTTCAGACAACAGTTTATTACTGCGCTTTTGAGCACCGCTTGCAAATTTTATTTTACTCATGTTTCTACCGTCATCTAGCAAAACGTAATGATTAGCGTTTTTGAAATTCACGGGTTAAAGAGTAGTAATGGCGTAG
The DNA here is from genome assembly GCA_016801145.1 of Umbra pygmaea. Classification (NCBI taxonomy): domain Eukaryota; kingdom Metazoa; phylum Chordata; class Actinopteri; order Esociformes; family Umbridae; genus Umbra; species Umbra pygmaea. Next base: position 11,631 of record JACXGM010013216.1, on the reverse strand, counting down.
TAGTGCAGTAGGAGTGCACGTAAGATGCACAAAAGCCATTGTTGTCAGATTCAGGGATTTTAGACAATTTAGCCCATATATTTAACGGAAGTGGATTAAGATATGTTATGTTGCCTACAAGCGTCCTGGTGCCAAGGTGAAAAAAAAAAAAATATTATAATATTTTTATATCTGCCTAGTCTGACTTTCGCTATGCAGGGCGGGGCCCTTGGGGCGTGGCGGCCCCCCCGCCTCGCGGTGGCTGCGGGGGTTTCCCAGCCGCTATTGGACCCATCTCAATGAATGGCTTTGTAGTTGTCTTTCAAAGAGGATATAGAAAAATAAAAAACAGAAAATATAGTTTTTTTAGATCCTCCTATCAACACGACAAAGGTAAATTGAGGGAAGCTATAAACCTATTTCTTGTAAACCTATTTCTTGTTATTGCGTCAGAACCATAATTCAGGTCTCAAAACTTATTTGGTCTGAACATCTTTGGAAAACGTTTGTAAACATTCAAATTCTATAGACCCTATAAAATTACGAAAATACAACAGCATAAATATGAGTTATGATTCAGGCTATTTGTTTCCGAATAACATCCATCAAGGGAACAATGGCATAATTTTGTCAATTTAATTCACAGTAGGGAATTGCAAGTGACAAGTGTCACAAATGATCAAGGACTATAAAATTGATAAACAGTTTAATATTTAACAAAAACAATCCCGTAGGAGAATAACAAAACATAAAACGAGTAACTCAGAGACTTTAGAAAAAGAACAAAACCGAACTAAGAACTGGATTCCAAAGGAAGATTACTCAATTTCATAACTATGAAATAAACAGGATCAGGTATAAACAGGATAACACAACCAAAGAACACTGGAACAGGCTACAGGTAGAGACAGGACTGACAAATAATGACCAGCAACTACAGACAAACAGGACTGGAACAAAATAGTAAACTAATGACTAAATGAGAACAGCTGTTCAGACATTTAACTAAGGTGATAGGAGAACCAAAACCATGAGACTAAACTAATAGGAACCAAACTAAAGACAGAAAGAACACATGAATGTAAGAACAAAAACCTGTAATGGACTAAACATAACTAAGGAATACAAAGACAAGACTAAACAGACACTTAGAATCACAATGTACAGGGGAAGCGTTACAATAAGTGTAGGTGTAGAATAAAAAATGTGTATCATTGTAACCAAAATGGGGTTTCTTAAAGCGGAAAGAAAGAAAAAATCAGTAATTACTAGTTTTATGTAAATAAATGAAATAAATGAGAGCAGTAACAAATAGTGTCTTATTAATTTAAAACCAAAAACATTCTTTGGTCACATGCTGAATTCTAACCCAGAGCGTCCAGTTGAAGGACGAGATCAATACCCTCACACCATCAACGCCGTGTGAGTTGTTCATGTCTTTGGTGGTGTTGAGTTTAACTGTGTACGATTTCTTGCATGAAAAGGTATTTTAAATATACAATAGGCAGTTTAGATGAGATATTTATATTGTAGGACAATAGTTTAATGTCTAAAGCATTACAAATAATACATTTAACTTCAGAACGTAGTTGTTTTAATGATAAAGAAACAACGCTGTTGTACACTACAGATTATCGAGGGGAAATGCTTTGGATGAATGTGCACCCTAGAGCCAACTGGCGGCCATTAATTGTATTGTTTTCTTTTAAAAACTGTGTGAATCTGTGTGTGTAAAGATGACTGAGTGGAAAGTAAGCAGGGCACACTACACTAACCTTTTCCACCGATGGCACTTGCGCTACTAACTTTTTCAGTTACTGGCGCAAAACTTGATTTGGTTGCACAAATTATTTATATTATGCTGCTCTGGATAATAATGGTAAATGGTATGGTAAATGGACTGCATTTATATAGCGCTTTTTCTGACCAACAATGGCCACCAAAGCGCTTTACATTGCCTCACACTCACCCATTCATTCACACATTCATACACCGACGGCGGTGTCAGCCAGCTCGTCGGGAGCAGCTGGGGTTAGGTGTCTTGCTCATGGACACCTCAACACTTGGTCAGGAGGACCTGCCGCCCAGAGTGGAATAATAATGAATAATAAAGAACCTGTATTGCATACAGATGTGCACATTAATTACTTGTCATCTTTTAAACCACATGCCCTCTTGTTTTCTTTAACATTGATTGGGATAGATATACTGCAATAGAAAATACAGTACATTAAGAAGTGCAAAATGATTTTATTTTAGTTTTCAAAATGCTATGGTTGGTACAGATGGGCAGACTCCTGAACTCTTAAAGAAAAATAAAATGCAATCCATAAATAATATAATAGATTTTCAGCAGCTATTGTTTTTTTCTGTATTAAAAGATAAAACAATTGTACAGTAGGCCTACATAAATCATTCCAGCCTTTATAATTACATGTATATAAGTAATGAAAGTTCCTTTTGCATGGGCATGTTGAACCTCAATATGGTCAATGAGGATGTTGTAAGGTCTTCCCTTTTCAAGACACAAGCAAAAGTTATTTCACACTCTTTCGTGGAGATGTCAGTATTAGTGATGGGAATTTTTAGTCTTTTTAGTGATCCGGCTCATTTGGATCAGTTCACTTAACCTCTTAAGCCTCGCCCCCTAATTGTCAAATTCTGCCTAAAAAACATACCCAAAGTTAAACTCTTGTTACACTGGACCTGAGGCAAGTACAAACATATGGTTGATATTTTTTTTAAAGGAAAGGATATGTAAAATTCATTTCAAACAAATATACACAGTGAATATGGCACAAGATGAAATAAAGAAAATGCATAATTATTTTCTGTTTTTATTTTTCTACATCCTCTTTTAAAGAACCCTACAATGCTATGTATTAAGATAGGATACTGGATCCAATTCAAATCATGTTGTTAAACATGCAATATGTAATTTTTGGCCGCTAGGGGGCTCTCAATCAAAACAATAGCAAAAGATGTACTTGGATGACGTCGGGAGGTTGCGTGGGATCATGGGTTTTGTTATCGTCGTCAATGACAACCTTCCGATCTAGCATCTCCGGCAGAAAAATTGTTCACTGACAAAGTAATATATTGTTAAAAAATTATAACTTTATTCACATTATGTTTGGCGGCTCCCTGGATCTTATAACAACTAGAGTAGTCACAGGTTATATGACGCCATTTACGGGCGACAAAATGAAACGTCCCGTGTCTTCAAATTATATTACAAATTTATCTGGATTTGAAAGTTAGTGGAAACATTTAGGATAATGTAAGTACACAACTAAGAAATGTATATAATATATGCATAGTGATGTTTGCTTTTAATGCAAAGTATGTATTTTGGTATTGTTTTGATTGATATTACATATTGTACCTTTAAGGGGCTGGCCACATTAGTCTAACATTTTGTAGTGATTTAGTAAACAGCCAATGAGCTATGGCTTTGTTTGTGAAACTATATGTTTAGAAAAAATGCACCGTGGTGACGTTTACATCCGGGTCCTGAGACGAATAAAACATTTCTTTGCTAAATTATCTCCGTCAGTCTTCTGTTAAAATAGTTAATCTTGCACATTTTTAAGATCTCTGTTTCATAAGGATGACGTATATGTCGAAATTGCTAAGCTTTTGGACACTTTTCACATCTGTCTTCTGTTCAGAAGTGCAGGGAAAATACACTAGTTTTTTCATTTATTTATGAGTAGATTTAAAAGTCCGGGAAGAAAATGCTATTTTTACATTCAAGATGGATTTTACCTGGGAAAACTATGCTTTAAGTCATTACTGGGACCCTTTGATGACCAAAAAGAAGGATCTTATGACCTTAAGTAAAATATTTTGTACTAAAAGCTTAACTTAAGTGACGTCTGCTAACCTGTATTTCCTAAGTAAAATGTAATTGTTTTCAAGACGCGTACCTGACTTTAAGTACTCTAACGTTGTGAATTTTATAGCTACACTAAAACCGAGATATTTGCTAGAATCCCAAGATTCTAAGCTTTAAGAACATATAAGACTTTTATATATATCCTAAAAAATAAGCGTGGAAGTTGTGTTTCTAGTTGGCATTTATTTTATTTTTTTGTAGAAAAAAAACATTACTGTTTGCCGTATATGTAGTTTGAATTAGTCGCCATAACGTTGTGAATTTTACAGCTAGACTAAAACCGAGATTTCTGCTAGAACCCCAACACTCTAAGCTTTAAGGAGATATTAGACTTGTGTATATAACCTAAAAAACGAGGGTGCTAGCCGTGTTTTTCTTTTGCCATTCGATTTACGTTTAAGTACAAAAACGGCTAGTTGAGTAAACAAGCTAACAGCTTTTGGTCCTGGCTGTTTACGTCACATTATGACTAATAGTTCTCGTTTTCATAGCTATTTTAAAACCGAGATATTTGCTAGAACCCCAACATTCTATGCTTTAAGGACATATGACACATGTATTTAAAACTTAAATATTGCATTCGTGAGCTTTGATTTTATTCCTTAATGTATTTACTATGAAGTGAAAACAAAAACGTTTTTTTTCAAGACGCGTAGCTGACATTAAGTAGTCGTAACGTTGTGAATTTTATAGCTACACTAAAACCAACAAGATTCTAAGCTTTAAGGACATATAACACATGTATATATAACCCAATAAATGATGGTGTTAGCCTTGTTTGAGGCACATGTGTACAAGGCACGTAGCTTACATTATGAGGGGAAATTATTATTTTTGTTATAGCTACTGTAGAATGGTGACATTTGCTACATTCCTGAGTGTCTAAGCTTTCTATAGATATATAACATGTATATATAACCTAAAAAATAGGACTTGTGAACCAGTGATATAGTGAACCAGACTACCGGCGCCGGTATTGTGCTCCCTAAGTAGTTAAAAGAGCCGGTTCAGTTGGCTCTCAAAATGGCTCTTCCTTAAGTCTTATTTTTAAATCGCCCTTTAGAAAATGTGTATAATCATTATTTGCAATAATCAGCCCAAATGATCTAACAGCCACAATAACATGTAAAGCTGTGGACAGTTAACATAAACTGGATTTAGAACAAGAATGTAGTTAACTTTCAGCTGAGGCAACAGGACTGTTGAATGTTTCATTTTTACATGCCTGTGGAGATTGTTGGTGGAGCCAATACGAATTGATAGCGTTGCTTTGCATATACTGCATTTATGTATTTTTTTGTAAAAAAACTTCCAAATATGAGATTGTTTAGGAGTGTCACTCATGTTGGCATCCTAGTAGCTAATGAATATTTTCGCTGGTGTCACGCGTGTTTTTTATATAGACTGTATATAGTCACATTCACATTGTGTGTATCACAAGATGGTAATATGAATGAACTATTTAAAAATGTTTTTTACAAGTTTTAAAGTTAAAAAATAATTATTAAAGTGTTCATGTATATTTATGCATATCCTATCGTTTTTCATCATTGGCCAATTACAACATCGGTCAAGGGTTACGTTTTTCTTAATGGGTTTGAGTTCATGGTTCACGATTCAGGCTATTACTTTGAATTATGTTTTCTTAGTTTAACATGTTTTTAACAGTAGCCCACATTTTGTAGAACCAGATTATTTTAATAATTGTGGTTTACGGCAAATGCCTTTTGTAAAAATCGTCTCTTACACAACATGTCGGTACCACTGTTATGAATGACAAGTAGGCTAATGGGTCGAATAAATTTTGGCACAGATCTGTTGCTTGAGTGTCTGATGAATTCAGCACATGATCTGTGGTTAGCATATGTTTGATTAATTGCCACCCCGTTCTTCTTCAAAGGGATAATTTGCGATTTATATTTGGTGAATAGCATTTCCTCTTTGGCTATAGCTATAATACGCTACATTGAACGTAATTATAATTTCAGATTCCTTAATTGCGCGGTTTGCTGAATCTTGATGCCCAAATGCAGTCGGGAGTGATGCTGCATTATGGGATATGTACAGTACCTGTCCCTACACCTCCCGTGCATCATACAATAATTTTAAAGCTTCAATATTTTGTGTTTGAAATGTTTTGACGCGGTTACAAATTTGGACAGAACTACAAATGAAGGCCCACATAATTTACAGTGGGCTACACACAGTGCATTGCTCTGTCTTGGTACCTTCCTTAACCACTGGTATTCTTCGAGCTACTGGTGTCGAAATTCATGTATCCGTATGTGTTTTCCCTGATGAATCCTTCTCAGTCTCATTATTCTCACGCACAGGCTCCGTTTGACCTGGCGAATCGACATCAAGTGATGTTTTGGTTACACTTGAACGTTCCTTTTTTTAAAATTAGTACATGTTCAACTTAATTTCAAAACTTCAGATTTGAGTAGCTATGTTGATGCGATTTCTGCGTGCGTCTTGACGAGAGGAAGATTTTTTTAAATCAACGTTACGGGAGGGGTGCGAAGGGTAATCGCGTGGCTGAAGCCAACTAGATGTGTTGAATGCTCAGAGCACGTTATAAAACGTATTCTTAAAATACACATTTCTTTTTTAACAAATGCTCATAATAAATCATAGCATGTTGCCTAAAACCTAAGCACAAAAATAATCAGTGATACATTTGCGACCCATAAAAAATTTGGGTCGCAATGGCATTTCAAAAGGTCGCAAATGCGACCATTTTTGTTGCAGTGTACAGCTCTGGTAAGCAAAACTACAAACAAACAAACAAAACATGATCATACCTGTAGGAGCAGAGAGAGAGAGAGAGAGAGCGAGAGTGGTTAGTGAGGCAGTTTAAATACCCTGAGCCCAGGTGGCTCCATTCACTAACGACCCTCCTTAAAATGAGGGTCCCACCCTAATCCCAAAATGTGGCCCAACATATTTAAAATAATCCAAAATTTAAAAAAAAAAATATATAGAAAACCCCAAAAGAATAAAAAACAGCCCCGGCTCCTAGCAGTCACCCCGTGTCCCCTGGCTAACTGTCTGCCCCTCCAACTCCACAGCCCTGGTACTTGGGGAGCAATTCAAGAGAAAGAGGTACAGACAGCCAGCAGGGGCCAGCAGAAGGAAAATATACAAACTAAGTTAAGGGGAGATGACCACGTTGTCCAAATACATGGCAGACCCCTCCAGACCTGACACCACCCGATTCATTTCGCAAGCCAAAAGGCATCTGTAAAAGGGAATAAACCAGATTGAGTTATAAAGGCAGCAATCCCACAAGCTCCTTTTGTAAGGGGTACTTGCAAATATCCCTTTAAGAGATCAAATTTGCTAACATACTTTGCTGACCCAACTTGATCAACACAGTCCTCCAACCTAGGAAGAGGGTAAAGGTCCGCTTTAATAAAATTGTTTACTTTTCTATAATCAGTGCAGGGTCTGAAAGTGAAATCAGACTTTTTGACCAGAAGACAGGGTGAAGCCATATTTTAACACAGTAGACATGTTGTGTTTAACTTCAAGCTGTTTAAGAACCTGAGCAAATAATTGGTAGTATAAAGTGTGGTGGAAAAAATCTTCTCTTCTCTTGCTTAAACAAAGAACAAGACAGCAGCAGTTCTTCCAGTACAAAAAAACCTTTATTGAAACATCATAAAGCCGAGTTATCCTGCAGAACAAATGGCCTGTTAATTCTGTACATCCATTTACATTTTGGATACAGTTTGTGCGCCGTAGAAGATGGTCGCATGGACAATGGCTCTGTTCACTCTACCCAGGTTTTGGCTTATTACTGTTTCGTTAGTTTTTATTTCTGTACATTCTACACTGTCGCTCATACAGTATGATCGACTAGCACTTTTGGACATACGCAATTCACTGGATACAGGTTATTTTTCCACTTACCGGAGCGATTGCTGCGACTCCACTTTCCTACCGTCGACTTGTTTACTCATACGCAGGCGGCGAAGGAGAAAGAAAAGGGGCAAACAAGCCGGAATTCTGTGTAGATCTCGGATGAGATATTGCAATCCACCATTACCGAGCATTTTACTTGGACAATAAAATCACGCTCAGATTAACTTCCAGCGGGACATTGTTAACTGCTGCGTGCTAGCGTTCACTGAGACCTGGCTGGATCCCACTATCCCGGACATGGCTGTTACGCCAGCTGGCTTTTCCATCTACCGGCAGGACAGAACCTCGGAGTCAGGTAAACAAAGAGGCGGAGGGGTTTGCATTATGGTTAACTCCCGTTGGGGCTCGGATGCTGCAGTTATTTCAACACACTGCTCTCCGGACCTGGAGCTACTAACTGTAAACATACACCCCTTCTATCTCCCCCGGGAGTTTCCTATAATCACAGCAGTCTATATACCCCCACAGCCGGATAAGGCGCGCGCGCTTGAGGAAATATATGGAATAATAAGTGGCCTGGAGGACGCTCACCCTGAGTCTGTTTTTATTGTTGTTGGAGACTTTAACAGGACAAACATGAAAAAAGTCTGCCCAAATTCCACCAGCACATTTCTTATCACACTCAAGGTGACCAGACTCTTGACCATTGTTATTCAACGATCCGTAACAGCTTTAAACCCATCCCCCGCCCTGCCTTTGGAAAGACAGTTCACATCTCCATTCTTCTCCTCCCAACCTACAGGCAACGTCTGAAAAAGGAAAAACTGTTTTTTCGAGCAGTCCAAAAATGGAGTGATCAAGCCATCGTTACTCTCCAAGACTGCTTCGAAACCACAGACTGGGACATGTTCAGAACTGCAGCTGGCGACAACATTGATGAATACACTGACTCTGTCACAGCATTCATCACCAAGTGCATAGATGATGTCGTTCTACGGGTCAATGTTAAGACCTTCCCCAACCAAAAGCCCTGGGTTAACGGTAATGTCCGTGCCAAGCTTGAGGCACGGTCCTCTGCCTATAACTCTGGGGCCCTGGAGGCTCTGAGGAGGGCCAGATATGACCTACGGAAGGCCATCAGAGATACTAAAAGTGGCTATAGGGACAAATTGGAGTCCAACAACAACAGCTCAGACCAAAGGCGCATGTGGTGTGGACTGCGGCAGATAACGGAGTACAACGGGAGAAATAGCTGTGATGCCAATCCCCCCGCCTCGCTCCCCGATGAGCTCAACACCTTCTTTGCACGGTTTGAGGTGGCCAACATTACTCCTGAGAAGCTAGCTGAGAACCCAGACGACTGCACTCTGTCCCTGGACATGGCTGATGTAAGGAGAGCTTTTAAAAGAGTAAACCCGCGGAAGTCTCCAGGGCCAGATGGCATTCCAGGCCGTGTTCTAAGAGGATGCGCTGACCAGTTAGCGGAGGTATTCACCACCATATTCAACCTCTCCCTAACCCAGTCTGTAGTTCCCTCCTGCTTCAAGCAGGCCACCATTGTCCCGGTTCCAAAGAAACCTACCATCACCTGCCTAAATGACTACTGCCCAGTAGCACTGACCTCCATCATCATAAGGTGCTTCGAGCGGCTGGTCAGAACGCACATCTGCGCCGCCCTCCCAGACACCTTGGACCCCCTACAATTTGCATACTGCCCCAACAGATCCACAGACGATGCCATCGCACTAACGGCACACACTGCCCTCTCCCATCTGGAAAAAGGGAACACATACGTGAGGATGCTTTATGTGGACTACAGCTCAGCATTCAACACTATTGTTCCTGCTAAGCTCATTCCCAAGCTCAGGACCCTGGGTTTTAACACCTCCCTGTGCAACTGGATCCTGTACTTCTTAACGAGCAGACCCCAGATGGTGAGAATGGGCAACCTCACCTCCTCCGCACTGACCCTGAGCACCGGAGCCCCACAGAGCTGCGTACTCAGTCCCCTCTTGTACGCCCTGTTCACATATGATTGTGTGGCCACACACAGTTCTAACATCATCATAAAGTTTGCTGACGACACAACCATCCTAGGTCTCAGACAACAATGAATCCGCTTACAGAGAGGAGGTAAATGCCTTGGCTACCTGGTGCCAGAGCAACAACCTCTCTCTCAACGTCAGCAAGACTAAGGAGATGATAGTGGACTTTAAGAAACGGCAGAGGGAGGGTCTTGCCCCCATACACATTGATGGAGCTGAGAGTTCCAGAGTTCAAGTTCCTCGGTGTGTTCATCAGTGACGACCTCACATGGTCCCGTCAGACAAGCTCGGCAACAAAAACTGCCCAAAAGCGCCTATATTTCCTGAGGAGACTCAAGAAGTTTGGCATGTCTGCCAGGATTTTAATAAACTTCTACAGGTGCACCATTGAAAGCATCCTTTCAGGTTGCATTACAGCATGGTACGGCAGCTGCTCTGCTGCTGATCGTAAGGCCCTTCAGAGGGTGGTGAAGTCAGCGGAGCGCATCATAGGCTGCTGTCTCCCCTCCGTGCAAGGCATCTACCACAAGCGATGCCTGAGGAAAACACAGAACATCCTAAGAGCCACAGCCATCCAGGCCGTGACCTTTTCTCACTGCTGCCATCTGGTAGACGTTACCGGAGCATCAAGGCACGGACTACCAGATTAAAAAACAGTTTCTTTTCGCAGGCTATTCGGCTGCTCTACATGGAACATTGATCACAATCACAAATCTTTTCTTGAGCCCTGACATTCTCTGGTCACTTTATCCACTCTACGTCTGATGTAGCAGAATTCAATGCACCTTTAAAAGTAATTTTCCATGCCATATTTTATCATATTTATTACTTCTGCTGTTGTACACTCTCCGGACCACTGCTCAGTACATAGTGTATTTTGTTATTATTATTATTATCGTCTTTATATTGTATATAAACTTTTTAAGCCTCTGTGTAGATGTGTCGAGCCTTGTCAAAAATAATTTCTCTGCATATGATGAGGTGATGTTCCGTGTGATCCGATGCATATGACAAATAAACAACTTTGAACTTTTTTTGAACATTTTTAAACCAATCCTTATCACCTGGCCCAGTCTAAATGTTAATCATTGGGGCAGTTCTGATCAACCTTGTGACTTTCTCCACCATTATCTTTCACTGTTTCATCCCATGACATAATTGGTCATCCCTTTATGTTAATAAATGTTATGTTAATGTGTGTAGACGTACTATCGGATGCGCTTATCAGAAACATCCCATGATGTAGTTGGTGGCACAGAATCCAGAACTCCCAAAAAATAATGAGTCCTTGAGGCCTGTTTATTCCGGCAGTTCTATTGAGGCCTTGAGGCCTGCTGATTCCCAAAAGCCTTGAGGGTATTTCAATGCAATTCAATGTGACTCGATATTATTCCATTCAGATGTTCTTATAGTAAATTAATATTTACACTGTCTACCATACTGTCTGTGTGTGATCTAACATATTGATACATACAAATAGAATCTTATGAAAATCATTAATTCTTATGAAAACACTTCCACAAAAGTTAGAACCACAATCTGACTGCATGATTTTTGGAATCCCAATTGTTGAAATAAATTGAGTTAACACTCTAACTATTGATATTGCAGTTATGGTATGTAACAAAAAATGCTGGCTTACCAACCTGGGCCCGGTTCCCCGATAACGTTCACTCTTAGCCCGCTAAGAAGACTCTAAAAGATATATCTTACAGAAGTTGTTTACGTTCGTAAGTGTGTTCCCCGAAGTCTCCCTTAGAATCTTCTTAACACGTCGCACTTAAGCTGCCTCTTAAGTGCGACGTTACAAGGCGCTGTCCCAAGGGAAGGTGCTGAATGTGT
>JACXGM010013215.1:0-23245 GCA_016801145.1 Umbra pygmaea | reverse complement strand
TTGTATTATTGATAATTCTGACTTAAATTGACCCTTGTACCTTTGCCATTACTATTAGCTTGCTATTCTGGCCTAACCCTGCTCAGTTTTTGGTATTTATTCTGCCTGGGATTGTCCTCTGTACCGTTGCCATATATCCATGTGTCCTGTTTAGATTAAACAGTGTTCCTTTTTTCTATCCGTGGGAGTGTTCATTACACAATGACCATTAAAACTGTGTCTGTATGTAAAGAAATATGTGAGTATTGCGGCGTGGTCTTTAAAACATTAGCAAACCAAAACTCTTTCTAGAACGTGTATTGACAGGGGGAAGCCAGAGCCTGTTTACTTATTAGACAGGGGCTGTTTTTCAAAACCAAGAATGCAAAGAACGAACTTGTGTACTTGGGGAGAACGATCTTGCTAGTTGTTCTTAGAAGAATGAACTCACAAGGTGATGAGCAAACAAAACGCTGCTGACAGTTTGAGACGATGTGATCTTGCTGCTATTGGGCAATAATACCCCCTCAGACGCTGTCTGCAGTACCCAAACATAACGACAATAACACAGCCAGGCTTTTTCAGAACGGCAATTGCTATTTTAACATTTGTCTCTGACTATGTTCGTACATGATCTTAAAGTTGACATAAATCAGCACTTAACTTTAATAATAGTGGCAAACAAATGTGATCAAGTAGATAGAAATGTTAAGGTATAAAACAGGGTTGGCTCGCTAGCTAACTTACAGCCGCAGGTGCTTATGCTTATGGAGATTCTCACTTCCGAAAACGTTTGAGCACATTTTCGATTCGCCATAGATTTTTGTTAAAATGCCAATATTTGAAATCTACACAATTGATTTCTAGCATCAAATGTTCTAAGAAGTGAATTTAGTGTTGAAATAGCGTACAAAATTGTAGAAAAACTACTTTTCTTTTGGGTAAGCCTAAACCAGTGGTCCTCAAACCCTTCCATGGAGGGCCTGGTATATGCTGGTTTTTGGTCTTTCCCTTCAATTACAGCATAATTAGGATCTAGACTGCCAGGTGAGGGGAGATCCTAACCAATTAGTGAGCTACTCCATCAGCCTTGTACAAGGTAAAAGCAAAAACCTGCATACACTAGGCCCTCCATGGAAGGGTTTGAGGGCCACTGGCCTAAACGATTAAAAGAAAGGGGTAAGCTTGCCGTAAAGCAGTATCTCTGGCCGTACAATGTGTATGACGTCATTGACATTTTCAAAGTTTTTTTTTTTAGAAGAAATAGGTGACTTGAAAAAAATCTAAAACCAAGCAGTGTGTATTTTCTTGGCCTCCCCTTTCGAATGCAACATTCAAATTACTAGACAAAAAATTATACTTCGAGAAAAGTTGATTTTGAGGGGTATATTTCCAAAGACGTCCATTCTTTCTGTACTCACCTGTTGCAAAATGCTTTCAAATGTAAGTATCTTTACTGTTTAACGTTATCATACATTTTGTTAAAACGGTAGTATATGTAAGTAAAGTTTAACGATTAAATGCCAGTACAAACTGTTGAATTGCAGCGCCGAATGCAGACCTTTTCACTGACGTAATGACGCAATGACATGCTCTTGCTAGCCTGTTCCATTACGTTCCATTTACCTGTTCTCCGAATGCTAAGATGGTGTCTCGCCTCTGAAGGACCTTTTTTTAATTGTACTTTAAGCAATACAAACATAGTATAAATTGTGCACAGGTTGAGAGAAGAAATTAAATTATCCAAATATTTATACCAACATTCCGTAATATTATTCTAAATTGTGGACAATTTAAACAAATAGAGTTTACAGAGTTTAAACTAAACTGTACAGGGGTAAACAGAGTGTAGTAATAAAAGAAAAGCAAATGTATATACAATGGCACAAATTACAGTTGTTATTGGACGGTGTTAATCAGTCTATGTTAGACGTTTTGATGGCTTTTTCCCTTTCTAGATTTGCCAAAGAAACATAAAGTTTTAAGGTCAAAGAAGAATAATTGGACATTAGGCTTTGAATGGATTATTCTGGATTTATGAATGTGAAATTTGCCCAATAAACATATTAATTGGATTTTGTGGTCTATGGACAGATAACCAGTATTAGAATTTAGAAACAAGACCATTTCTTCAGACACATTAATTATTTTGGGTTACACTTTATTTGGAGAGTCTGACATTCCATTCCGACCATATCTTGTCTGTAACCATATTAGGAAAGGCTGATTTCCAAAATAACAGTGCTTTTGGTGTGTCAGTATGTAAGGAAAGTGATCGCCTGATATTAATATTATTGCATTTCTTGTCTGCAATGTGTATCCCTCCAATAGATAGACATGGGGTTTCTCCTTTTAGAGATCCATATGAAAGTGGTGCCTTTATAAGGAATAACAATTTCTTGATAATACTTTTAATTATCCTGTTGTATTCCTTGTGGGAGATAATGCCAACCTTATGCATGAATTCTTCAAAGCTATATAGATCACCTTCATCATTCAACAAGTGTAAAATAAATATAATACCTTTTTTGATCCAATTGGATAAGTATATGGTCTTGTTTCTGTACAACACATACTGATTATTCCACAAAATACATTTATGAGGAGAGAAGTTATGATTGAAAGCCAGTTTCCATGCATCAAGAGCTTGTTTGTGAAAATTGGCTAACTTAATGGGCAGTTTACTACATTTAAAATTGCAAGACAGTAAAAATTCTAGGCCACCACATTGTTCAAATAATCCATTGGGGATGTAAAACCAAGGGTCACTCTTTTGGTGAATGCATTGCTTAACCCAATTTATTTTAAATACGTTGTTGATCGTAATGAAGTCTAGAGCATTATAGCCACCCTCTGAGTGAGTTTTGATTATTGTTTTTCTTTTTATATACTCAGTTTTGTTTCTCCAAATAAATTTGAACATGAGGGAATTAATGACTGCACAGGTTTTTGGATCAACATACAGTGATAATGCAGGGTATACTAATCTTGAGATGCCTTCTGTTTTAGATAACAGAATTCTGCCAAATATTGAGAGATCCCTTTGCAACCAGCAGTTAAAAATGTTCTTAGATTTTTTAATCTTTGGGGTAAAATTTTGATAAATTCTGTCACTATCAGATCTGTTAATCACAATACCGTGATATCTCACTGATGTTTTTATTTCCAAGCCAGCTATAGAGGTCTTATCTGAGGGGTGTACAGTCATTATCACACTCTTACTATGGTTGACAGAAAGCCCAGAAGCTTTAGAAAAAAACTTTAAGGCATCCAACACTATAGGGACCTGGGATTCATCCTTTAGGAAAAGACACGTATCATCAGCCAGTTGACTAATGACAAGAGTATTATCCTTAATGTGAATACCTTTAACATTAATGCAATTCAAAATGTATAGGTTAAGGAGCTCAGCTGCTTGTAAAAATAAGAAAGGCGAGATAGGGCAACCTTGCTTGACTCCTCTGTTGACATCAAAGTGTGGGGAGGTGCCTTTGGATAGGGAAATGCTACTGTTTGTGTTTTTGTAGAGCGTGTGAATCAAATTTTGGAAATTGTGTCCAAATCCAAAATGGGAAAGAGCCTCAAAGAGGAACGGATATTCAACCGTATCAAAGGCTTTGTCTAAAAATAATATGACTGCTTCATCATCAATAAACTCAGCATAATCTAAGATATCTAAAACAAGGCGAATGTTGTTGGAAATGTGCCTTCCCTTCATAAATCCGCTTTGGGTAACAGATATGATTTCATTCAGACAAGGTTTTAGTTTTTGGGCATAAATTGAGGCTAGCAGTTTATAATCAGAATTTAACAGTGTTATTGGACACCAATTATCTAACAAGAGAAGGTCCTTATTTGTCTTAGGAATTAGCGTAATGAGCCCTTGTTTCATGGAAGAGGACAGCTCCCCATTAGAAGCACATTCTTTAAAGACCTCCAATATTAAGAGTTTTATATCCTCCCAAAATCTTCTGTAAAATTCAAAGGGCAGGCCATCAGGTCCTGGAGATTTGTTCAGAGGAGATTTCTTAATGACTACATCTAGATCTTCTAATGAAATAGGGCCATCACATCTTTTCCTATTTTCCCCACTAATTTTAGGTATAAAGGAGCTAACTTTATCAAAAAAATGCTTAGACGAGTCAGAGTCTAAGTTAGAAGAGTAAAGTTTCCGATAAAATTTGGTGACATGAGTAGAAACCTATTTCTCATCTGAGGTGCATGTATTATTAATGTAAAGCTACAACATTTTTTTTGTCTCACTACGTTTTTTCTCCAGGTTAAAAAAGTATGCAGTGTTTTTTTCACCAAATTCTAACCATCTGGCTCTCGATCGGATGAAGGCTCCCTTTGCTTTCTCGGTATAAAAAGTGTTCAATTGTTCCTGAAGAGAGTATAAATGTTTTTTATCCTCATCACTAGGTGTCAGATTGTCTAACAAGGCATTTAAACCATTCAGTAATTCTAGAATTTGCTCTTCCTTTCTTTTCGCATTTTGTATGCCAAAATCAATAGAGAATTTTCTACATTTAAATTTAAACAACTCCCATTTTGAGATGGGTTGTAATTCAGTTTTAGAGTGGATATCATTAAAAATGTTTTTAATACCCAAATAGTAAGAGGGAATTTGTAAAAAAGAGCAGTTGAGCTTCCAATAACCTGTAATTGTACGTTGTTTGGGTGTGTCACACAGTGTCAAGTTGATACAACAGTGATCTGTCAAAGGAGCAGGAGCTCTCAGAAGAGATCAGAAACTGCATCAACATGTTAGAGATCAGCCATAAATCAATTCGTGATTTCTGTGACAGATCGGCCTTAAACCTGGGGCGCAGATGGCTCAGTGGGTAGGGAGTCAGACTTGTAGTCAGAAGGTTGCCAGTTCGATTCCCGACTGAGCCAAATGTTGTTGTGTCCTTGGGCAAGACACTTTACCCTAATTGCTCCCAGGTCGTTGCTGTAAATAAGAAATTGTTCTTAGTCAACTTACCTGGTTAAATAAAGGTTAAATAAATAAATAAAATAAAAACCAGGTGAAAGAGAGTGAGTTGGGGTTTAATAGCCTATAAGCATCTATTAAAGAAAGGTCTATACAGAAATCCCTCTGTATTGGATTAACAGCATCAGCTGTGCCTCTAAGAGGAAATCTGTCAGCAGATTGGTTAGAGACTTCATTAAAATCTCCTCCAATATATACCCTGGAAATCCAGAGTTCTCGCGAGAGCACAATTTGAATTTGCTCAGCAAGTTACTCTGGCACCGAGTCATTCTGCTCATTAACTATGCCCTTGTATCCGAGCTGCACCAATCATATCGGTGTATCTGATATAGGCGTGCCAGAGGCTTGTTAAACAGATGACGACACGACAGCGCTGCGACCTCAAAGTCATTAGTAAACATTGTAAGATCGCTATGGATTAACACCAGTTGTTTAAAACGACTTGGGCCACTACAATGAACAAGTTAGAATTGGCTTTTTGTCAGAAAGAGGAACAGAAGACGGCGCTCGAGTCGTTCCTTTTTTATAAAAGGACGTTTTTGCTGTTTTGCGACCTGATACAGCAAGAGTTTCATCTACTAGTTAGCTCCGCCATAGGGGCTTAGCGAAAAACCACTGGTGATAGGTAATAGTGTTATCCAATTGCGTACCTTGAGATTTTCAAATGCATGCTTGGTGCCGCCCCTCGAGTTGGGTAATTTTCATTACTCGATGCCAGACCCAAATATCCTCCGGATTTGGGGCTGGATTTTTCCAGGCTACCAATAATAACAAACGGCAATAAATATTTTTCTTTAAGAGAAGATATTTTACTATTCAGGTCTTGCAACAGAATTTTGTTCTGAGAAGATCTGTTGAAACCATAGACATTTACTAAAATAAAAAGAGAGCCCTGGTGTTGTACAACTGCAATAATCCATCTGCCTTCAGATGAAAATTGTGATGTAAGAACAGAACCATTAAAGTTGCGGTCAAACATAATGGAAACACCACCTGAGTGATTTGTGCCATGAGAAAACAAGATAAGTCCTTTCCACTGATTACGCCAATATATTTCATCCCTCAGCGATGAATGAGTTTCTTGTAAAAAATAAATTGCTTTTTTTTGTTCTTTACAGAAGAGAAATAAAGCTTTTCTTTTATTGTTATCACGAATACCCCGTATATTTAAAGAGAAACAAGTAAGATGAACCTGTGTCATACAAGCAAAAAATCAAAAAGAACAAAAAAAAGTTAAGAGAAAGATTCAAACAAGAAACTTGAAACAGCTATGTAAGAATGTAAAGTGTTTTTTGGTTGAGTAGAATTAGAAAAGTGCAAAACTTAGAAGTATAATGTACCCATTTTAGAATCTGAGAAAAATAAAAAATTGTGCTTCAGGTCTAAAGTGACCAAATAATGGTTTGGTAAAATAAAAATTATTACAATCAGGATTCATAGTATGGGTATTACATGTTTTTACATTTACAAAAATGCCTACAAAAGTATGAAAAATAAAAAATAGCTTATAATGTGTTATCTCGGCTTACACAGTATTAACCTCTTACCATTCGTATTATCGTAATAATGTCTATTCCGGTATTTTCGTTTCGAACAGGGACGTCACAGTTCATGTAGCATCTGCTGAAAATCTTTTACCATCAATGTAGGCAAAAGGACCACTGTAGCCGGCTCTCTTCCCCTCTTTCCTAGCTTGTTCTACTAGGGGCCATAATTTACCTCTTGCCTCCTTTACATGGTCAGACAAGTCTTCAAGAATCTTGATCCTCTTTTGCTTTAAAACTTCTGACCGTTTAGTGTCAGACCATATCCTATCCCTATGTGCACGGGAGGTGAATTGTACAATGATACGGCGTGAGGCCGTATTCACATTTTTTTCTGTGTGCAATGTCGACTGTGCTTTGCAAAGAGTTTGCAATTCCAGGTGACACTTTAGCAAACAAGTCAATAGCAGTCATTTTCACATTCTCACCCTCTTTTTCAGGAATACCGGATATTTTGAGGTTCCATCTTCTCTTATATGCATCAAGCTCATCAACTTTGTCTCGGAGAGCCTTATTCTGAATGTGGACCAATTTTAGTTCTTGCTCCAAACCGGCATTTTCTCCTTCATGTCCTTCACCTCTTGACCAGTAAATTCCAAAGAAGATGTAAGCTCACAAATGGAGTGTGTATTGTCCTTAACGCATTTTTCCACAGCCTGTAGTTTCAACAGGAACTCATCTTGTCTTTCCCTACTCAATAGCAGCAAGGATGTCAGCATTAGAGATATGATCCTCATGCCGCCGAGTCATCTTTTTTGGCTGAGGCGGGCTGCAGGACGGAGATTCTTGAAGAGGCATTAAGTCAGGTGAACCAGAGGTAAAGTCCATTGCCTTTTTGATATAGTTATGATCCCTTTTCAGACTGTCTGGAGTATGAGACAAATCCATACCTTCTGTCTCCTCAGAGAATTGTGCTTCATTTGCCGTGAGCATCATTAAAATGAGCCACCGAACAAACAGTAGCCTTCGGTTGTAGCCAGCTGGTAATTAGCTAACTTGAGCTGTGTAGGGAGTGACTGTAGCTGACAGAATGTTAAATCAAATAACCACAAAGAAAAGTAAGCATTGGTAAGTTCCAACCCCCAAAAAAAATGTATTACCATGTAAATGAATTTAACTATACATTAGCACATTCACGTTAGTAAATGGGTAAATAAATCCAAGTTTTGCACAGAACGTATTTGAGTTCTCAAAAAAGCGTTTTACATTGGCGCCATCTTGGCCCTCCCCCCGCCTCTGAAGGACCTGACTTGGAAGGATCAGTCCTACCAAGGAAGGATCCTTGACATTGAGAAACAGCAATTCTTTGATGCATGTGTATCCTTCACGGTCCCAAATTACCCACAATCCTATGCGCGCGGCTTTTCCAGCTCGTTAAAAAAATTATTAGCGGACGTTAGTGGAGACAGTCGGAGCGATTACGAAATATAAGAATCTTTAGTGTTTAACGTTACTGTTCATTTGTTTAAAAGGTAGTACATATAAGTAAAGTTTAACGTTTAAATGTCAGTACAAATTGCTACTGTCTACTGTTGAATTGCAGCGCCAAAGGTTGACCTTTTCACTGACGTAATGTGGCAATAACGTGCACTTGCTAGCCTGTTCCATTTACGTGTTCTCCGAATGCTAAGGAGTAGCCTCGCCTAGCCTCTGAAACTGCGGTCAAGCCAGCCGCCACTCGGAAATGCACTGCCAGTCTAGCCGCAGCTATATTTCGAACCGCGCGTACACTTGCTAATATGGTAAGACCGTGAGACCGTCATCTGAATTGACAACAATTGATCATCAGGCGAATATGGAGCGAAATTAGTGCCACGAGACAAAGCTCTGTAAAAAAGATTTGTGTACTTGCAGAGAAGTTTTGTGTACTTGCTGAGAAGTTTTGTGTACTTGTAGAAAAGATTTGTGCACTTGCAGAAAATATTTATATACTTGCGAAAAAGATTTGTCTACTTGCAGAAAAGATTTGTGTACTTGCAAAAAAAGATTTGTATACTTGCAGAACACATTTGTGTACTTGCAAAAAAAGATTTGTGTACTTGCAAAAAAGATTTGTGTGTCCGTCAAAAGGAGGTGGGACCAGCTCTGACCAAAAGTTCCAAGCGGATGATTTTAAAACATTGAAGTCTATGGGAATAGCTGTAACAGCAATTTTTTGTATGATCTATAATATGAAAGCTGTTTAAAGTGCTGTAAATTGTTAATTTAGAATGTCTGAATTATTTACAACAGAGCATTGCAGCATATTATGGTAAGATTTACCTGAAATTAGAGGTTTAGAGTTACTAGTGGCGGGTTGCCGCTTAATAGTCTTATTGATGGGCTCCTTTAATTGCTTCTAATCAAATGACTGAAGGCAGTTAAGGGCAATCAAATGTACAGCAAACATGATGATCAGTTTACTGTCATTCATTATAAAATAAGTTAATTGACAGCAATGCAAATGTCATCATTTATGTTCAGGAAATAGCTGTTCTTCATTAAATATACCTTTATTATACTTTTGCACACAGAGGCTTATACTTCAATACATTAAATATAAAATAAAATGAATATATAAAAAGCAAGTGCATTAATTTCAGGTGCATCATTGCACAGTAAGAGTACATAGTGAACTGCACTTACCGTACAGTACTCAGTGTTAAATCATCATATACTAAACTTTATGTGATTTTGAAAAGCCAATGCAGTTTTTCAACTTAACTCAGTCTAAGTGAAACCATTAACAGGACGAGTGCATTTGTTAATATTCCTTTTTATTGTGTCAGACAAAAATAATGATAAAGATTTGTGTCTGTATTAGTAGCCACGTCTTTCTTGTAGCCAGCGTCTTGTACAATGGTTGGATGTGCAGCATGGGGGTGTACCGCCCGCTCAGAGAAGGGGGTCAGGATGTTTGGCTTCCCTGCAGACAGTGAGAGAAGGAATAAATGGTTAATCAAAGTGAGCATGAGTAATTGGACTATCACAGGAGACGCCAAAAACAAGAAATTATGCGAGGTAGTGATGCGAGGATATCGTATTCAGTAGCATTTAAGCATGTAAAACATCAAATAGAGTGCAATTCACAACCACAAGATATGCTCTTATATGGTATGTTCTTGGGATATTGTTAACATTATTATTACATCAAATTTCTACAATGTCTACAATAAAATCATACTAAAATATATCTATAACTCAACCCAAATGTAATAATAATGTAAATATTGTTTTAAAGTAATTAACTTCGACACTACTGTAATCATTTAAAAAAAACAGAATAGGCTAACGTGTTAACTGTTGACGTTAGCTAGTTTTCCTCATTTAATGTCATTATTTTATAAACTTACGCTCAATAACGTTAGCTAAAATGTGTCTGTAATGTAGGTTTCAAAAGTAATTCGGATTTTAAAGTTATTACCTCAGTAAATAGCTGATGAAACAATGCTTCTCTACGGCAACATGAGTAGTTGCTCTGATTGGAACTTTTGAGGGTCTCCATGATCCGCCATTGCTGTAAAAACTTACTGATGAATGAAGTGAACGGAATTGACGACGCAACCATCTCTCTGACGGACCGACGAAAGTGGCCAATGATACTGGACACAGAAATGGCGTTATTTGATTGGCTGTAATGGTTGTCAGTGCTGGTCCCACCTCCTTTTGACGAACACACAAATCTTTTCTGCAAGTACACAAATCTTTTCTACAAGTGCACCATTTTTTTTACAAGTACATAAATCTTTTCTGCAAGTACACAAATCTTTTCTGCAAGTAGAAAAATCTTTTTTTGCAAGTACACAAATATTTTCTGCAAGTGCACAAATCTTTTTTTTAGGAGCTTTGTCTCGTGGCACTGATTTCGCTCCATAGGCGAAGGCAATTTCACATTAAGTTATTCAGTCGGTCTCATCTATCTATCTATCTAGCTAGCTAGCTATCTATCTATTTATCTATCTAGCTAGCTATTTATTTATATATCTACCTAGCTATCTATTCATCTATTGTAGTGTTTTTTTACAGTAAACAGTAAATACATGCGAGAAATAACTATTATAGAAATATTTAATTGGTGTTCTAAAAGAAAGTGGGATGTCCTTTCATTTAACAATATCTGGAGATGTGTCACATGTGTGAATGTCATGTTTAGTATTTTTGAGAAGCTCATAATAATCTATTGAAGATTGAATCTTTTATTTTACAGACTGAAGTTTATAATTGGAACCAATTGTCAAAATTCTGTGAATTTCCAGTGTTGGAGGTCTGTTGAATTTCCACTGTTGGGTCAAAGGAATGTTTGCTTTTACAATCGGGGGTGGTAAAGCTCAAATCATTGTCTTTTGGTTTTCACATTAGTAGATAGGCCAGGGCAGTTGGCCTTAGGCATTTTGTAGACATCTGGCCATTTAGTTAAGATAGGAAAAAGGCCAGGAATGTGCTTTGGGTCAGATGTCAGTTAATCTGTGGTCAGCCTAGGTTGAGGGGTCACTTAAACAAAGAGGCTAGTTCTATGTCTTAGACTTTATGGCACCGAACTTAGCAGTAGGATTAGTGAGTTAGGGAAAGGAGGAGTTTCATCCGGGCCCAGTCTGAGGTTTTAGATAACTTGGGGGCAGAAAAGATGGGCAGAAAATATGATTGGAAGATAACAGCTTGGTCTTAACATTAGGGGAAGAGTAATTAGCGAATCAGGGAAGAGGGGAGGTGTCAGGGTTTGAAATATAATGCTTTGTAAAAGATGTGTTAGTTGTCACGTTTCAGTTCTTTCATACCAACCGTGCTTTTGGAGAACCAATTCAGAGCGTTTGCTTCACTCTCTGTCCAATTATCATGCATTTCGGAAAGATTTGTCCACACAAGGCAATTTCTGAAAAAGAAGAGCGTACAAACATTCTTAAGTACACAGCCATAATATTTGACCGCATTTTAGGCAGTGACTCTACTTTCCAATTAGTTTCAATTAGTCTTGTATTTTGTTTTCAACTGTCATAAACCAATGTCCAAATTCTAAGTTATCAATCTCTTTAAACTATTAATTTTCAATGTGCCATAAAATAAACTTTGCTCAAAACTCCCCTGGCGGTCTCTTCTAGTTTCTGTCATCTGTCAGCTACTCCCCATCTCTCCTCCTTCCGATCTCCACTCGGGTCGTGTCCTCGAACTCCTCTGCTTCTTCCGCCCTCCGTCTCATGAAGCCGTCATTCGTCTCTGTCCTCAAGACGTCTCCTTCTCTGCTCCCAAGGCGTCTTCTCTCCGTCCCCCCTCTGGGGCTGTACTGGCAATTTTCTGAAGTGTCTCTTTGTGTATCAAACTTTTTCTGTCCATCTCTCAAGTCTGCAGGTTTACCAACACTCCTGCATCCCATTTGGCTTCTTAACACAGTCTTATCCTCATTCAGGTCTCTTCTTGGAAGTCTTTAGATTAGAACCTCCAACAACAAGTAAACTTGACCCAGCTGTTCTTTAATGTGAAACAAAGCTTGCAGAACTGGTTAAAATTCTTTACATAGGTTTCATCAGAACAAACCCACTTCCAAAAATAAAATCACTCCAAAACAAAGATTCTCATTTGCACCTATCTTTTGAAAAAAAACAATGATAAAATAAACCCTATACGTTCCTAATCTGATCATATAAAAATGTATAACTCAATGACTTATCTGTTCTCTATCTCCCCCCTCTTTTCCATGCATAAGCATGGAAAAGTAACGTAATACAAATACCCTATTCCAACCTATTAAGACCTGAGTTCTAAGAAAAATGAACTATAAAACATAACGTGTTCAACCATCAGGAACACACAGCTCTTTGCCCAATCCCTAATTAACAAAACAACAGATTGCTCCATCCCAAAATACCCATCTTGGAAAACCCAAAAACAAAGAACTGATGAACTCAGGAAGTCCTACCCCCCAGCGTCACTAGCCACCTGAAATACCAAACTATGAAACCATCCCACAAAGGCTCTTAGGCCCCCCTCTATCAAGAAACTCAGCACATCCCCCTTTAATCAAACATATGACCAATCCCAAAAACAAAACTTTAAGACTTTTCACACGCCAATGTAAAAACAAAATAAAGTTTTACTCAGCCCTGTACTGATCCCAAAACTGCCCCGAGCAATAAAGCCACTGAAACTGACTCCTGTGAGTAAGTAACCCCCAACCATTAACACCTAGACCCAACATCAAATCCACCCAGTTATAGCATAACCCCTTTCATCAAATATTTAATCATTAGAAATTGTCAGGAAATGCTGAGAAAAAGAAAAAGAAATTCAGAACAAAAACCCTTCGGTGACAGGTGCTCAACTTCACTGTCAATAATCAATTTCCCAATAGCTCCAGATGCAAGGGATCAAAATAAAAATTAGCCCACGATTAACAAAACATCTTCTGACAGCGTCACCTAACTAACCTGATTCCATAACCCTGAATTGCTTTAAGTAGAATTAACACTCCCCAATCCTGTCCAAAACCTCCCTGTATCCTATTATCATTTTACCCAATGCAATCTCTAAAAGCATAAATAAAATCCCATAACATTATTCTGTCAGTTAGATCTACAGATCTATCTTACCCAAAAACACCCATGAACTCAACATCCCCTTTATCTGACAAAAATTCTAACAATAGCAGTCCTTAAAATCAAAACCACCCCAAAATTCCCTAGGGCCCAGCCATTTGTTTCCCCCAATCATCAGTTAACATCTCAACTTAATCACAACCCCCCCAGGTCAACCCAACTAAATAACTTCTTACCCCTGTAAAAACATCATGTGAACCCCCAACCGATTGGCCAAACGCGACACATGGGGTTTCGCGGACTGAACAAGCAGAGTACACCCAAGTCAGTCCCCGGAAGTCCCATCCCCCTTAACTACTCGCTGCAAGACAACACAAAGACAGATTGACAAACAGACATAGCAAAACAACACAAATAGACGAACGATACAGGGAGCTCCAACACAACACACAAGATCTAAACAAACAGTTTCAGCACTTTACCATACTCAGTAAATTCCCGTTTCATTCTTGGAAACCCAACAATAATTCCCTTGGGTATTAAAATGAAGTACATCCCAATTGACATCTTGTTGTCAAGATTGATGCTTTAATCGCAATACATGTGTATAGTTTACGATCTTGTAGCGGGTGATCAAGCCGGACAAAATCGAAAACCATGACACAGCTCTCTCAAATGTAACCCAGTCCAATGACATCTCATAATTAGTTCCCCAAATTGGTCAAGTTTTCTTAATTGTTGCTCTGCTGTTATAACTCATCGTCATTTTAAATTCCCCATTTAACATGTTCATCAAAACGTATTAATCCCCCAAGGCAAAATGAACGTGACTTTGCCAAGTTGCAGCGGTGTCTCTAATAAACCAATAATTAACAATTTCACACGGCCTAGAATCTTATTAATCGTAACTTTTAATCCATGTGCTCGCAAAACGTTTTAAAAACTAGTCCCAATTTAAATCCCAAGTATCAATTCCCTGTCAACCAACAGCTCAACGACATAAAATTCCATTTCTTACTTATTAAGGTACCCATCATAATTTCCCCATAATACACTACCTTCAACAAGCTCAAGTTAAGTTGATACCAAACGGTCAGAGGCTGTCCTCACGCAAATTTCCTATACCTTCAAAATTGCATAAATCGTCCAAGTCATAAATTTAATTTAAAACCAAATCAGTAGTTCCCAACAAGACAAGTTTAACATCATCAGCAAATGTAACCCTAAATTGCAATCTCTATATTTAAGTCAGCGAAGTCAAATACAATTCTCCACTGCGCATGTCCAAACAAACATTAACTTTGTTTACACTCACAGCACACTTCATTCTACCGGCAAACCAGTAGCCTGTAGCTAAATTTAGCTATTTCCTATTTTCAAATTATAATAGTTCCCAACCATGCAAAAAATGGAAGACAGCACGACCCAAAACTTTGAAACCACTCAATTCACATAACTCCAACCACGACATATCAACCTCAGGGCATGCAGGTGATCTTTTAATTCAGGTTTTCCTATCTAGCAACATACCAGGCCACAGCCTACCCAACGCACAGAAACGTAAAAAAAACGGACTAAAAACAATCAGACAACAACTCTCTTCTACTCCACGGTACCAAAGTTCCATCTTCAATGAAAAAAACCATAATTCATGATTCGCAGATATACTCAAACCTTGTCTAACTTCACAAATCAATTCATAAACAAACTATGTCACAAACTCACCGGACATTCGGCACGCTATACACAAATGCTCGTCCACAGGTCATTGGCAACTTATTTCTGTTCCGCTCCATCCTATCTTCAAAACCAGCTCATAAAAGTTCAAGAACATCTCCAGCGCACTGTTACTTTACAAAATTTCAAAACACTCAAAATATTTCATGTCCTAATAGATCCATGCCAAACGACAATTCCAATTTACATTAGGCTAAATTCCAATTTAACTCACCCACCATCATTTCACCCTCCGGTAAATAACACAGCCTGATGTCGCAATGAACAATGAAAACTCAGCCAAACTACTGGTCAATATAAATGTTAAAACCTTTGGACATCAGTTAATACCAAATTAGTCTCCACAATAATTTCAATCCCACCAATTTCTCGCCTTAGTTCCGCCTTATTTACCTATCTCGTAGCCCCACAAACACGCATTGAAAGGCCGCGCATGGCGGACATTAAAGACCCCAGCTAAATTTCAAACTAACTTCCAAAAGTCGAGAGTTTCCCTCTTTAGTATATATTGTTTCCCAATTACTCATTACTGTACCCTCCTTCCTGAATAACATATTTCATGCATTTCTAACCATACTGTAACTTCCTACAAAACGTATAACTTACGCCGGGGGCTGGCTCGTTACAGCCGCAGCACCCCTGAGCACCTTCCAAGCTGCTGAAAAGGTGGCTCCAATCCATCCTAAACAAATTTTATCCAATCGATATGTCCCCAATCAATAACTAAAATGTAATCCATGAAAGCAACGAATTTCAAAACGTATGTGTGTAATTAACTCTAAGTCAACAAATCAGTGTTATTATGTAAACAACTAAAATGTATGCAACCCGCTATAGTGTAAGAATCCTGATACCCTACTAAACGCAACAAAAGTAGCCTAATTAAAATGCACAACCCCCACATGTTCCCTGCAAATTTCCATTATCTGTTAACAATCCATAATCAACCAGCCACTAAAACTTTATATCAAATCCAGAATATTATTTCCAGCCCAATTTTAACCTAACAAATTCAAAACCGATATGCAACAAACTTTGAACAAATTCATACTTTACCTAATTCACCCGATTCCTCCACCATCGCCGTTAGTCTTTAAGACACAGAAATTCACATAAACGACTCCAACATGAGACCGTAGGCCCACGAGCCATCAAAACCATTTAATCATGCCACCGAAACACACACGCACGCGCGCAGACACACAGGCAATCAGACACAAAAAGACACAGACATGGCGCCACACATACGCACTCACAATACTCTCTCGCTTATTTCCTCATCCTCCATAACATACTAATTTAGTCCCTTACAAGTCCAATTGTAACACGCATCACAACTCAGCAATAACTTCAACAACACAAGGCCTTTAATACAAACACAAAGAAAAAGACACAAAGGAACCCCTCGTGGATTCAATGGAATCACTCCAAATGAGTCCACGACAGGCTGACTATGTAACCTAGGTTTCCCTCAGATCTACACACACAACATCACTGGATCCCAATCGTTCATACAATATGGCATAACTACAATAACATGCACAAACAACTCCTGTAATCCTACAAAACACTTAGACATACCATTATCACAAAAATACACTTCACTTGCCTCTGGCCTCACCAGGACTCAAATACATCCACGACCGACTTAACTTCTTAACCAAAATGTATGACCACTGTCCTCAGTGGGTTCTGACTGCTTAATGTATAGGGTCATCCCAGTCATAAGATGCAATCACACAATCACACGCACATAGTGGGTAAAGTTCAACAGCAATAATAGAAACTTACTCACGTTCAAACGTCTCATTAACTCTCACCTCGGCACAGTAAAACACCCTGTCAGGCCGCTAGTACGAAAGTACAACATTTAGTCATTTACAAGCCTACTTCTTGCAGGATCTCCAGCACCAAACAAAGTATAGCAAAACTGGGAAGATGTGTTACAGTTTTAGCTAACCGCTCTCGCCAGAAGTTTCAACCATCGCTAAGGGGTTCACATCCACCGGGAGCGACCCGGAAAACATTCCCCTTAGGCCTGAGAACCGGTGATGGGAGGGATTGTACCATTACCATTCCTAGCTCACCAAGCGGTATACAAACGATTGGTGACAATGCTGTCTAAAAATGTATTTTCATCACATTAGTGATCAGCAAGGCCACTAGACACAAATCCTAACAATTCAGTCAACCTTACGCATTGCCAAACGTGCGTTGAGGTCCGGTATCATAAGATTTACTTTACTGCCAGGTCTTATTTACAAACACATAAACAGGTTGTTACAGATTACATAAACAGGATCTCTCCCACCAACAACACAGTACGCAAGCGCAGCTTTGCTCCTTTTAAAAAAACTCAGTATATAATTTAGAATGAGGGGTTTGGACTAGGTAAGATTTCCCTGCCGCATTAGAGTCAGCAGACAGTGCAGCCGCGAATTTCACAAACAATATATTCTATTATACAGGGAGACAACTCACCAATAAAACGGCCGCTTTAAGTTTGTGAAAAATGCGTCCGGCCCTCCGTCGACAGTCCTGCAACAAGTTTAAAGAATGAAATCCTAACCTAGTTTCTGTTCGGGCGCCAAAATATGTCATATCTAATTTTTAAAAAGAATAGAATACAAGAGTGCATTGATATAAGAAACAAATTTAAGACCACTGCCTATTACTAGACAGGGCCGGTGTTTTAATCCATGGTAGCATAGGACAAAAGACACTATCTATTTAGGTATCTATTTGTCATATCTGATCTATCTATATCTCTAATTATATATCTATCTCTGCAATTATCTATCTATCTTTCTATCTCACTATCTTTCTAATTATCTATCTATCCTAAATAAGAGCCCTGCAAAATTCATAAACACGCTGTTTGTCATAATATTAATAAAATCATTTTTAGAAATCCTAGTTTCCACAGGCCAATTTCACCTCAGAAGAAGAGTTACATGTCACCTGAACTGTTGCATGCACTGTTGTGTCTATACATTCAACAAATCATAAAAAAACAAATCCAAGTTTCCACAGCCCAATTTCACCACAGATGGACAGTAAACCTTCTCCCAGTGTCACCTGCACAGTTTCAGAAAATTCTGATGTTGTTTTTCAAAATAAGAGCCCTTCAAAGTTCATGCATGCACTGTTGTGTCTATACATTCAACAAGTAATAGAAAAACGAATCCTACTTTACGCAGCCCAATTTCACCACAGATGGACAGTAAACCTTCTCCCATGTGTCACCTGCACAGTTTCAGAAAATTCTGATGTTGTGTTTCAAAATAAGAGCCTTGCAAAGTTCATGCATACACTGTTGTGTCTATACATTAAAAAAATCATAAAAAAACTAATCCTAGTTTACACAGCCCAATTTCACCACAGATGGACAGTAATCCTTCTCCCAGTGTCACCTGCACAGTTTCAGGAAATTCAGATGTTGTGTTTCAAAATAAGAGCCCTCCAAATTTCTTGTATACACTGTTTTGGCTATACATTCAAAAAATCATTAAAAGAAACATCCTAGTTTCCACAGCCCAATTTCACCTCAGATGGAGAGAGCACCTTCTCTCAGTGTCACTTGCACAGTTTCAGGACATTCTGATGTTGTATTACAAAATAAGAGCTCTCCAAAATCCATACATATGGTGTTTTGTCTATACATTCAGAAAATCATTAAAAAAACATCCTAGTTTCCACAGGCTAATTCCACCTTGAGAAATCTTCATTTTGTATCATCTGAGGCTTTTTTCCCGATGCACAGAATAGAGATATTTCTCGTCTCAGGTGGATATGAGGGAGGGAAGCAGGGTCATTCAAAAATACTACTAGGATTCTCCTGATACAAAGCAGTGAAGTATCCCTTTAACATTATACTACTCAGCGCTTAATCACTCTCAACCTGTCGACAGCGGAACATTGAAGCACAAAGACAAAGGGAAACAGAGGATACACTTATACACACATTGATTAGACGACAAGGATCAGCTGGTGATAATGAGGGCAATAGACAGAGACACATGCAATATCAGAATAATGGGATTAAAGTACTAGCCTGGCCACCGGATGGAGGAAATCCACCCTGAGGGTCATTCCTCATCACAGTATACATTACAGTTGCTAATTCCAGACTGTGTCCCTTTTAAAGAGATCAATTGTACACATTTTTAAACATATTTTGTAAATATTATAGTCGAGGTGGAAATAGGGGTCCACGTGCACCCCCAGCTTTTTTATGCCATCAGATTTTTTTTTATCATTTAAGTGTCTATTTTCACAATCTGCCAGGTACCAAGCTGAAATAATGTCCAAAAGGCGTCATTTTTAACCCTAATGAACTCACATTCTCCAAGGTGCATTGAGTCGAATCTCATATACAGCTCTAGTAGCCTGGTTAACACCAGACCCTTCTCAGTTCTGAGAGAGTGGGTCTGGGCAAGATCCATTCACTGCCTATTTCCAAAGGGTTGTCTCCAACGGACGCCACTCAAATGCCTCTTGGCGAAATTGGATATATCAGACTTTTGCCAAGTCCAGTCGGCAAGACTGCAACAACATCTTTTTTTAGATATGAAGGCTTCAAGTGTTTTTCTTTGCTCAATTTTTTACAAAAAGGAAATGTTCAAATTGCGTAAAACAGACGCGATAGCTGATTCGAGTGATATTGTGGATATTCCATTGCAGCAGCCATCGTTGTTATTGTCTGCTTCGACCAATGACAGTATAAAGCTGTGCTATCGTCATCGTATAAAGCCCACCTCAACTGTTGTGATTGGTGCCTCGATTTAGAAAATTGGAAATGGGCTTGAATGGGCTCTTGGCCAGACTGACTTGCAGAGCATATCTAAATTTGACTGAAGTCCGTCAGGGTTCTCCCAGGCTACAACTCTAGCATTACTGTAGATGAAGCAGTTGGATGTGCGTACAAACTTGGAACAGCTTACCAATTTCAAGAAGCAGAACTCAAGCTCCATTCTCACATTATAAAGGAAGTCAAACAGTCAAAGGATCTACCATGGCCCCCGACAGCACAGGAGCTAGATGCTGTGAAGATGGATACGCTTCTTCCAGAGCATCTTGTAAAATTTCTGAGCTCAGTGGTGACTGGGACACATGATGGTGAAAAGTGTGACAAGACACAGAGGCTGGTCTATTCAATGATGTGTGTCGAGCAGCAACTAACAGCAAGTGGAAACTCCCAAAGTACATCCTCCTTAGTGCCACACTTTGACACCTCTATCGAAGCAAACAAGTGAGTTTTAAGTTAATTTACTCCTTACGAGGTCCTACATTGTTAATGCTGAACTCTTTTTGATACAGGTATTTGATTTATATATTTACTAAAGCTATTTTCTGTCTTTGTAGCTCACAACCATCCTTTCACAACTAGGACACTCAGAAACATATGACTTCAGTATGGAACTTGAGACAGCAATGGCCAAGGCTTTTGATGTTATATCCACCCACCAGACCCCTCAATTCATCACCGGCAAGGGAAACACTGTTTTTCACAGTGAGTGGGACAACCTGAACAGAATCACAACCAACGTTCATGGCTCAAATGTTGTAAACAGCGCCAGAAGATTCATGATTCAAGAGCTGAAAGAGAGCCATGTGATCACCAAGAAGAGGACCCTTCCTCTCTATGATAGGCCAATCAAAGATGAGAAGCCTTAAGATTGCCTCCAGAAACACTCACAGAGCTGGTATTCAAAAGAGCTGGCCCCAAATTCCACAACAATAGCCACTTTCCGACCAAGTAGTTACAGGAACGTAGTTATAGGAACAGTCCACTTCTAAACAATTCTACTAACTACTCTCCCCTAAAACCGGTTTTGCTATTTGCATTCGCACTGGTCAAGTGGCCATAGGAACTGGTAGGAGGGATAAAGTGACGCAAGCACCGCAACAGGCTTTTATAGCGTCGTCACTAGACTTTAGCGTAGCGCCACATACAACATTTCACAGTTTAATGTTTGTAACACTGGGTGGATGATTGGAGATAAGTGTGTAAATCATCTTATGTATGCGGATGATCTGGTTGTTTTCAGCCCAAGTAGTGCTGGGTTCCTTCAGCGGCTTGCTGTTCGTTCAGATTACGAGGCTGAAAACGACATCCAATACAATTTTATAAAAAGAATGTTGTGTTGATAATGTCCTAATAATGGAGTTCGAACCGCGGCTTTTAAAAACTAGGCTGGAGTCATAGTAATTGAGTAGCTACTACGTAAAACAAACACAAAAGATGTAGGCTCCAGCATAATATGTATTATTATAAGCAACAGACAAACGAAGCGACCGGCGTAATTTACAAGTTGACCAATCAACGTAGACTTAGGAAAAGGGAAAAGGGAAAGACCCTGCTCTGGAGTAGGAGCTAAAATGGTTATAGGAACTGCGGTGTGAGGGACTAAATAATCCCGCAATTTCTTCTGTCGGAACACAAGAAAAAAAGGGTTATAGGAACGTTATGTTCCAGGAACTGCAACAATCCCTGCGGTCGGAAAGTGGCTAATGCCAACTTTACCCCTCCTGCTGAGAACCAAGAGTCTAATTTGCAGATGGTTAAGTAGCCTGGGCAAGCAGCAGGTGCCTGGATTTGGTGATTTTATTTCAAGCACAGGGAAAGTGCCTCCTAGAAAATCTACAATTGACTTTTACACCCAGCCCATTACAGATAATGCAGTAGTGTATGAAATACTCAAGAGGTCCGATGCAGCAACAAAGGAGGTTGGACAGCCATACACTATCAACCCGTTTGACCTGGGAGTTGTCATGAAGGCCTGTCCTTAGTATGGAAGTATGAGGAGGAATTCACTAAGCATGTGATCCTCGTTGGCAAGTTTCATATGGCCATGAATTACATGGGCAAGCTTACTTGGTTCAAGAAGCTGGCCTCAAAATCAGTTGTTGCCTTAAAAACATTCTGAGCGGCAAATCATATGCCATGGCTCACTTTAGTCTGAGGGTGGTCACAGAGGCACTTGAAAGATTACTCATCAATGTTTTCCTGGAGGAGGAGAAAACAGACATCCCACATGAGACACTCATTAACCTCATCCTCTGCTACACTTGCGAGAATCTTGACTCCACTCTGAAGAATCCCTCACTCCTCAACCTGATTATTCAGTACAAGCAATACCAAGACAAGGTACGCAAGAGCCATCTCGGCAAAACCAGCATGTTCTGGCTTGCCATGATGGATCATGCAAGGCTGGTCTTCATGATGGATTTTGCAGTGAAAACCAACAATGTTGAGCAATGATGCCATGGCAGATCTCTTCTTTGCATATGATGGCCACAACTACTCCAGGTAATGTAAGCAATCATTCCCTTAATACACAATATAAAAATAAGTAAGTGGATGATTACTTGAAGTATAAGCTTTATTTATTATTAATTTCCTACAGGTTCCTGACCTGGTTTGAGGCCTTTCTAACAAATATTGACCTAATCCTGGTGCTCTTGATTACATCAAAGACAGAGCCAAATTTGTCGCAAGATCTCTGATCCCAGGGGCTCTTGCAGCAGTGGACAAGACCATGGAGGAGACATTCATGAAGTTTGCAAAGTCTTCAGGTACAGTATGTCAATGAGTGAACACAAACATAATCATCTATATTTAATTACAGGCTCATGTTGGTTGTTGTGATAAAATTAAGACTTCTCCCTCCCTAAGTTGCATGCGGTCTACTCAGTGTCTTCAACAACTGCGACGCATTAAAGATGTGGTGCCGCACAACCTCAGCCCGAGCTCAGCTCTATGAGCTTACTCTGGAGATATGCGGCATGATTGACGACCCTGAGATGTCGAAGGCAGGCATGCACTGTGAGCTGGAGCGTGCCTAGATCAAAAGTCTGAGGAGTGCAGAGAGTCATCAAAAGCTTCAAAAACCCCTGGAGAATCCCTGACAAAAGCCGACTGGACTACCTAGCATCTGGGGCTCCAATCGATCTACAGGTTGTGGTTGACATACTGTGGGCCGAGGCTGCAGGGAATGCTGCCGATGAGCAGTTCATCCAAGAGCGTTTTGTTTCCAAGAGGAAGCAGTTCTTAGACGCCTAAAGAAACTTATGCTAAAGACGATGGATCACTGCAGAAAGAGGGTCAAACTTACATCTGCGCAGGGGAAGGTGGATATTGATTTAACTTATACTAACTGTACATTTCACTGCACAAAATACATTCTGTTAAGGTCTGTTGTATTTATGCCTTCCTCATTTCTTGAGCAGAGTAACCATACCATGAGCAGAGTAACCTTGCCTATCAGCTACTCGCAAAGTCTCCCCTCTTGTACGCTCTGTTCACTTATGATTGTGTGGCCACACGCAGTTCCAACACCATCATAAAGTTTGCTGACGATACAACCATCCTAGGTCTCATCTCCAACAACGATGAGACTGCTTACAGAGAAGAGGTAAGAGCCTTGGCTACCTGGTGCCAGAGCAACAACCTCTCTCTCAACGTCAGCAAGACAAAAGAG
>JACXGM010013214.1:0-14711 GCA_016801145.1 Umbra pygmaea | reverse complement strand
CACAAATTCAGGTAACGAAAAGGACAGAAGCAAGAGGATAGCACAACTTCAGGTAACAAATAGGACAGAAACATAAGAGGACAGCACAACTTCAGTTAATGAATAGGACAGAAACATAAGAGGATAACAAAACTTCAGGTAACGAATAGGACAGAAACATAAGAGGATAACACAACTTCAGGTAACGAATAGGACAGAAACAAAAGAGGATAGCACAACTTCAGGTAACGAATAGGACAGAAACATAAGAGGAGAGCACAAATTCAGGTAACGAATAGGACAGAAACACAAGAGGATAGCACAACTTCAGTTAATGAATAGGACAGAAACATAAGAGGATAACAAAACTTCAGGTAACGAACAGGACAGGAACATAAGAGGATAGCACAACTTCAGGTAATGAATAGGACAGAAACATAAGAGGATAACACAACTTCAGGTAATGAATAGGACAGAAACATAAGAGGATAGCACAACTTTAGGCGAGACTTTGCTAATTACTGGGCTCTTAATCGTGGCCCAGAACGCAAATAGCTGGTCACCTGGCAATACGCAATATTTACTCTTACATATACAGTCTACTTACTCTCACAGTACGTGGCGAGGACACGTTGTATAGGGTCCGTTATACATACACCATCGGAAAATCACCTTTAGCTACCCTACAATACTGACAAACAGATTATTAATGAACCGCGCCCTCCTCTCGTTCACCTGGACTAATATCGGGACTGATAACCCAGCTGAACATAATTAGATGATCAGACCGAATCAGTCCCTACCAGTACCAGGTGAACAAGGGAAAGGCGCACCACTTATATACTGCAGCACCTAAGAAATATAATCTACAGTGCAGAGCACTGGCCCCAATAACCCCATCAGCACATACATATCCATGACTACGCAAATCAACAGTACATGGTACCATATACAAGGAAACACAAACATAATATGAAATGAAATAAGAGTCCAGTACTCAGTCTTATGTCCATTCCAGCCCACCCTTGGCTGGATGTGACACTTACCGATATCTATAATTTGTTTTACTTCAGTTTATTGACTTTTAATATGTACACTGTAAAAAAATTAAAATAACATTTTGTTTACTATAGATTTATTAATTTTTTTACCATGAAATAAGAAAGTGTTTTATTGGGAATTTAACAGTCTGCAATATGAAATACGTCTTTATACAACATTTGTCCAATTCACAAAATGTGATGATCCAGAAATGTTTTGTTCTAATTGTAATCTGACAGTAATATTTTCACACCTACAACTTGCATTCTAAAGAACTTCATCACTCACTAATAACCATGACTAGCTAAAATACATTGACAGGAACAAACATCTCAGTAATGGTTGGAACAAAGATAACAATACAAGTTTGTATTAGGTTTGAAAAGTAAAGATTGTTATTATTTTATAATTAAACATAAATTAATCAATGCATGAATGCTTGAAGCACAAAATATATTAAATCAAGGTTTTCTGAAAAACAAAACATGCAGCAAAGCATTCTGGGAAATCTTATAGAATGTTGTCTGTTATGCATATAAACACAGTGCAAGAGTATATTTAACAGTGGAGTAATGCAATTTTCACAGAAAATATATGCAACAATTATTGTTTTGGCTGATAAATACATTTAAGGTGTTTCACTGTTACAGAAACAGTATTCAACCTATTTAAAGGTTACTGTTTACTGTCATGGTTTGACAGTTTTTCACTGTAAATTGGACATAAATAATTTATAGTGTAATTCTCCTCTATGTTGGATTACTGATTGTTAATCTGTAATTCTCTTCTACTGTAGATTATTGACTGTTAATCTGTAATGTTCCTCTCCTGTAGATTATTGACTGTTAATCTGTAATGTTCCTCTCCTGTTGATTATTGACTGTTAATCTGTAATGTTCCTCTCCTGTAGATTATTGACTGTTAATCTGTAATGTTCCTCTCCTGTAGATTATTGACTGTTAATCTGTAATGTTCCTCTCCTGTAGATTTTTGACTGCTAACCTGTAATTCTCCTCTCCTGTAGATTTTTGACTGCTAACCTGTAATTCTCCTCTATTGTAGATTAATTATTAATTATTGTTACTCTCCTTTACTATAGATTACAGACTATTACTTTGTAATTTTCATGTACTGTGCTGTCCTCTCAGATACTCTCAGCTACAACCTCTAATGGGTTGTATTAGAGTCCATATTGACCCTGCAGGATAACTAATCTAAGCAAATGTGTTAGCCTCTGTCCTCCGTGTACTACCCACTGGCGTTTTGCTAACAGATATGGAAAGGAAATGTTTACAGCCGAGAGTTTTAAATGTGGCTTAGTCCACTGGCAAGGGGATGTAGTTCTGGGAGTGCTTACTGACGTGTCTTAAAGGTCAGATCTCAGAGTGCAAACAATAAGAATGCTCCCACCTGACTGGTCTGACATCACTGCTCTCTCTCATTCTTTATTCTCATTGGACAATGCTCTGAGGGATTGATGAAAGCAAGACTTAAACTAGACTTGAGTACTGTTCAGGGATGAAAGACATCCCTGTGTTTGAGGAGAAATGGTGTTATGAGAAAACGTTATGTTCTCTGTGGGAGGAGGGGCTTTTTTGTTGATGTAATTGTCTGATTTGTGTGTAGGAGGGAATTTGTAATGGTTCCATAATGAGTCGTGTTTCATGAAGCATAGTATGAAGCATTGTATGAAGCATTGTACGAAGCATGGTATGAAACATGGTATGAAACATGGTATGAAACATGGTATGAAACATGGTATGAAAGATTTCAGACAAAGGGAGTGAGAGAGTGGACTCCAACCTACAATTTTGTTAATTGGCCAGTTGATGTGCGGGTTATGATGTCTGAGCCAACGGTGTCCCAAAACTAGTGGATTTTGGGGTGAGGGAACATGGAAAGTAATGGTCAACTGGTGGTCAACAGAGAGGTCTTGTGCGTTAGCATCTCCAATCTGCACCCGAACTGTACTGTGAGGTCCTCATCCAGGAGATTGACCTCCACTTACATTTCATTTTAGGATTGCTTTTACTTGAATATTTATAGTTAGTTTTTACTAAAAGTGTGTAGTTTCTCTGTTATTATATATGCCTGTTAAGCGCTTTGAGAAAGCAACTTTTAAAGGCGCTATATAAAATAAATGTATTATAATTTTATTCAGAATCCATGAGAGCTAAGAGAGCTCCAACGCACAGAGAGGCCGGAACTTACAAACATGACATACAGGGATTATTTCGTGGCTATGTTGCAACTCACCAGTAACCCACGCCTATTGATGAGCAGGTAGAAAAAGTAGAAAAACAATTACGGAAACACTTTATTTAATGCCCATATGCACAATGCATTATAAAGCATTATACATGTACTCATAATGTAGTAATACTGCATTATAAGCATAGTTATAGACACTCATGAATACTCATAATCCTGTATACAAACAGTCATAATGCATTAGAGGTATAATCATAATCACTTATAATGTACAACAACATAGTGCTTTATACAGCGTTACAATGATACTCTGCGTGAATCATTGCAGCAATTTATCATTACTGCATTATTATCACTTATGATGTGTTATAGCACACTTATAAGACACTATAAAGTAATCTTTGGTGATGAAATGCTTATGGCAGATATAATACATGTGGTGATTTTCATATGCTTTAAGTGAAGTCAAACAAAAAAAAATGTTATTTTTTATTGCTCTGCTTTATTAAAGAACCTGAATAACACACATTGCCACATAATGCTGCAGTTGGCAATTTGGCCCTCACAATAAACAAACATCAAAATAGTTCCCAACATTTTTCTGCTAATTCTAAGAACGTATGGGAGTCTAACCCATAACTTCAGAGTCTTACTATGCTTACACATATTTCAGTTATTGTTAAGTATGACACAAAATCTGTAACTATTTGCCGTATATTTAAATTGTAAAAATACATTTGAAAAACTTCCGTGACAAAACTTATTTGTTTATGAAAAATGCATAGCTTGAATTTTCCAAAGAGTTGGTGCCGCTCTGGAACCAGTTTTCCTGGCTGAAAGCATTTTCTTTGGCTGTCGAAAAGCGAGGAACTGGCTCAAAATAGGCACAGGCACCAAACTTTTCCAGTTCGTTCTTTGGTGGTAAAGGGGTAATAATACAGTAGAAAGAACCGGCTCTCGGCCAGGAACACTGATTCCAGAGCGGCACCAACTCTTTTTCTGGTCTAGAACCGCTCTTTTACCACGTCGTGGTTACGTCAGGGGCTGGGGCGTGGTTATTCTGACCAAAAACACGACGGAAACTTTGTGACCGCCATTCTTAAAAACCAGAATGATAGTAAAAAGATTGAAAAAAGATGGATTCAAAAGCAAAACATTGGTCGGTGGAGGAGACATTTAAATACATCCATCAAATGCCATAATCTGCAATCTTGTCTGGGAACGAAACTTTTGAATACGGGCAGGCTTTTATGTAGGTGCAAGCCATTAATGTTTCCACAACCGGTCGGAAGATGATTTGCGCAAAATGACAGCGAGAGGGAAAATTCAAGCTATGCATTTTTCATAAACCGATATGTTTTGTCACAGAAGTTTTTCAACTGTATTTTTACAATAAATAGACAGCAAACGGTTGCAGATTTTTCGTCATACTTAGCAATAACTGAAAAATGTCTAAGCATAGTAAGGCTCTGAAGTTATGGGTTAGATTCCCATGTGTTCTTAGGATTAGCTGAAAAAAGTTGGGAAATATTTTGATGTTTGTGTATTGTAAGGGCAAAATTGCCAACTGCAGCATTATGTGGCAATGTGTGTTATTCAGGTTCTTTAATTAAGCAGAGCAAGAAAAAATAACAGCTTTTTGTTGTTTTTTTATTTATTTGTTTGACATCACTTAAAGCATAGGTAAATCACCACATGTATTATATCTGCCATAGGCATTTCATCACTCCACCTAAAGCAACCAAATATTACAGTGTCTTATAAGTGTGCTATAACACATCATAAGTGATAATAATGCAGTAATGATAAATTGCTGCAATGATTCATGAAACTGGTGTCCAATCTAAATAACAATTTTGGGAGGAATAAATTGATGTGGAATGGTATCAGTGGATTTTGTGTCATTTATAGAACGTTACACTAGGCCCCATTGATATACCTGGTTTAAAAGTTATCATATGATCCAGTTTATAAATGTAATATGTTCTGGTTGATATTGATGATTGGTAGTTTTAATATGATCGTCCCGCTGAGTTGATAGTTTACCAACCTTTTTTTTCAACCACTGGTCATGACTAAGCCTTGTTTTAATCAAGAACACATGTATTGATTCAGATAATAATTTCAGGCCATGGACCCTAATGTTCCCAAAGATGGTGGCACAATGCTGCGTGATGTCACGTGGGAGCAATTATTGTTGGCTCTTTGGTGGCATCAAAGTGATACCAGATTATATAGAGAACAATAGCACAATACAGCATCATTAAACTCAACACCCTCAACTATATGTCTCACCCTTCAAATAGCCATTACATTGATATGCATTAAAAAGTATTTACCACACTTATAGGACACTTATAGGACACTTATAGGACACTTATAGGACAGTTATAGGACACTTATACGACACTTATAGGACAATATTCAATTTTAACGAGTGAGGCATCGCCACCAATGCAGGTTTATAGTTTAGCCCTAACCATGAAGCCTTCTCCCATTCACAATGCCCCCCCCCCCCCCCCCCCCCCCCCCCCCCCCCCCCCCATAGCAGGCAGCACATTGGATCACAGCCGTTATCAAAGGCAAGTGTTTCCTGAATATAAAACATTTGTACTACCGCCCTCTAGGGATATGGAAAAGCACATATCTCATTCCAACAACAAATGTTATCAGGATATTCTTCACGCAGGCTACTGCTGAGGTGCAGCATAACATAGACACATGGTATCTCTGGAGCCTGACAGACGCCTCTTGTAGCAAAGGGAAATAGTGAGGGAACATACCATGAGTGCGTTTCACTGTGTTTATTTTGACATCCTAACATATGTAGATGAACACTCACAGGAGAATTAAGGCTGTCAGACGATGATACCTGTAGTTTGGGATCGTAAACCTGGAGATACTTGTTCCCCGCAATGAGTAAAAATTGCTTTGTGAGGCTCTGAGAAAGGATAGATTTCTTTTTAAATGGCAGCAAAGAGAAGGTGCCAGTTTTACTCTCAGATCTCTGTAACATACTCTAGGCCTCAGCATAGTACAATAAACTCTGTCTTTATGCTTTCTCAGTTCCCCCACTTATAATCTGTGAGATACATTCCCTGGTAGAGCGGCTTGGGTTTATCTCTATGTTCCTACAAGCGGCTCTGAATAAAGGAGTCATTATCTACGGGGCCACAAAGCCTCCAGACGTCCTTTTTCAAGATGTTCTATACATGATATATTGATCAATCTGCAGTGACTAATAGCAGGCTAATGAAAGCTCTGGCTGGAGTTAATGTATCTGCCCAGGCAAACTGCAAATGAACCTCTCAGTGGCACAAAAGATCTGGTCCAGGGAATTAGAATGAGAACCTACAACAATAAAAGTCAAGAGCTTTCTCTCCTTTTTCATTTACTATGCCCTATGACAGGCTGAAGACAGAGTGGGGGTAAGATGTAATTTGCCTTTCAGTTAACTTGCCTTTCATGGTAGAAAAGTAAGATTAAGTATAAAGAAATACATACAAATAAATATGCATATATAGTATATAATGTAGCTCTTCAGAGCCAAGGTGTTCTCGGGGTGTGATTGGAGACTAGTGAGAAGTCTTCACCCCATGATGAAGTGAGGCTCTCGGGCAGGGCTCACCAGGTTTGCCACCTATTCACTAACATGTTCACACACACAGTCTTTTTTTACTGCACAGAGTGATCTGGCTGTACAAGCATTTCACAGCACAGGCAAAAACACCTACTAAACTGTGTATGTAACGAATAAACTTTGAATTTAAATGATATATTTCCTATCTTTTCACCCAAATGTTTTTTACAAAGTGCAATAAGAAGCTAAACTCACTAAGCAGGGAAGCCACTAGAGGAACATTTTTTGTTCATCATTTGTTTTGTTCTATCTGTACAATGACAGACTCATGATCCTGCCCTGGGGATATATTACCACAATGGGACCAGATAAAATGCTACATTAGCCAATATGTAACTCCTGTGGCGGGCTCATTCAGCCCAGCCTCCCACAAAAAGGTGTTCATCTCACTATTTATGAATAATGCTAAGTATATCATTCACTGACACAAAGCTCTTCCAATTTATGTTCTCTAACCTCACAACGTGAGGAACAATTTATATCTTTCAGGGCTGAAGTCTGAGCTCTACATCGAGGCGGATCTGTGGGTATCTGATATGCAGAGCGGAGAGTTTAAAACAATAGCTCTGTGGTAATGGTGTGCTTTTAGAAGCACACGAGGCCCGCCTACTACCACTCCAGACACGCCTCCTCCATAATCCTCTGCTTTTCATTGGCTAACAAAGATTGACTTCTGACAGCCCAGAACTCAGCCAAGCTGTTCCTCAAAGCAACAACCTACACAGTCAGCTCTCACCAAGTCCTCAGCCAGCTCTGGATGAATCTCCTCAGATACTTCTGCTGACACTTCTCTGAAAAAGAGGGAGGAGAGGAAAAAACGTCTAAAAGGATTAAATAGAGAATTAGCTCACGTTTCAGAGGGCGCCCTTAGCTGATCTAGTG
Organism: Umbra pygmaea; assembly: GCA_016801145.1. NCBI lineage: Eukaryota > Metazoa > Chordata > Actinopteri > Esociformes > Umbridae > Umbra > Umbra pygmaea. The sequence continues at coordinate 6,958 of JACXGM010013214.1, read as the reverse complement.
AGCAGCCCCGGCAACACGACCCCCCTCTGTCTTGTCTCAATAGCTGGTTGAATTAGGCCTATCCTGGCAGTCACTCTTGGAGCTCTGCAGGGCCAGAGCGGACCGGCTGGGTATGGAGACCGCGGAATCTAAACATGGTTCAAGCGGAACAATAGCTGCCTGCAAAATGTCTTGCCTGGAGGTGGCGGCTTGTGAAAAACTATGTTGTTCTGGGGCCCCAGGCTCCTTGAATAGATTTGTTAAAGCCCTATGGTTGATTTATGCTAAGCAGGCAAGGCAGGAGGCATAGGGCAAAACAACGCAGCCAGAACAGCACTCCTTAAGCTTCGGCCCACTTTGAAGCTTCCTGAGGAGGTGCCCAGTGAAAGACAAGCCTTAACTTCCCTCTGCTCGCCCCTCTTCCTGCCATGCACAGATAATCAGGTTTATGTAAAGTATGTGTGCTCTTTTGACAGTCGGCGTTAGCTCATTAATTCAATCACAGCGAAGGCCATTGTTCCCAAAGTGTTTGAAATTCGTATTGGGACAAGGCCTTCCATAGACCTGTCAATCACATGCAACATTCTTCCCACCGTTGCCATGACGGAGGGCAGAGTTCATGAAAACACAGAATGTGAGCCAACAAAACAAGAATACAGACTTATTGGGGCTCCTCTTCTTAAAGGCCATCTACCATGCACAGAAACACGACAAGCAAATGTAGACACGTTGTGACACTATGGCAGCGACGAGCGACGAAGAAACAGAGCATCTGAACCTAACGGGACCCAGGAGGCTCTGGGAAAAAGCTGATGAATCACTGCCTGAGAGAACAATGGTGTTTCTGCTCTGGCCTCTACACCACTACAACGACCAATACATTTTACCACATGCCTGCCATGTCTACAGGCCTGAAGGCTGAATCAGGCCACTGGGATCCTGATAGGTTACTCTGTGGAGCTCTCGCCAGGCCTCTCGAGCAAAACAGACCGGGGGTCTGAAGCAGCTGTGGGACTAATGACAGAGACAGACATCATAGAGGGAGCAACATATTTACAGCGCCGTGCGAAAGTATTCAGCCCCCTTGAACATTTTGAACTTTTGCCACATTTCAGGCTTCAAAAATAAAGATATAAAACTGTAATTTTTTGTGAAGAAGCAAGAACAAGTGGGACACAATCATGAAGTGGAACAAAAACAAAAATTATTGGATATTTCAAATTTAAAACAAAAACAAAAAAACTGACGAATTGGGCGAGCAAAATTATTCAGCCACTTTACTTTCAGTGTAGCAAACACTCTCCAGAAGTTCAGTGAGGTTCTCTAAATGATCCAATGTTGACCTAAATGACTAATGATGATAAATAGAATCCACCTGTGTGTAATCAAGTCTCTGTATAAATGCACCTGCTCTGTGATAGTCTCAGAGGTCCGTTGAAAGCACAGAGAGCATCATGAAGAACAAGGAACACACCAGCTAGGTCCGAGATACTTTCTTAAAGTTGAAAGGCGCATTTGGATACAGAAAGATTTCCCAAGCTTTAAACATCCCAAGGAGCACTTTGCAAGGGATAATATTGAAATGGAAGGAGTATGAGACCACTGCAAATCTACCAAGACCCGGCCGTCCCTCTAAACCTTCAGCTCATACAAGGAGAAGACTGATCAGAGATGCAGCCAAGAGGCCCATGATCACTCTGGATGAACTGCAGAAATCTACAGCTGAGGTGGGCAAGTCTGTCCATAGGACAACAATCAGTCGTATACTGCACAAATCTGGCCTTTATGGAAGAGTGGCAAGAAGAAAGCCATTTCTGAAAGATATCCATAAAAAGTGTTGTTTAAAGTTTGCCACAAGCCACCTGGGAGACACACCAAACATGTGGAAGAAGGTGCTCTGGTCAAATGAAACCAAAATTGAACTTTTTGGAAACAATGCAAAACGCTATGTTTGGCGTAAAAGCAACACAGCTCATCACTGTTCCCACTGTGGTGGTGGCAGCATCATGGTTTGGGCCTGCTTTTCTTCAGCAGGGACAGGGAAGATGGCTAAAATTGATGGGAAGATGGATGGAGCCAAATACAGGACCAGTCTGGAAGAAAACCTGATGGAGTCTGCAAAAGACCTGAGACTGGGACGGAGATTTGTCTTCCGACAAGACAATGACCCAAAACAAAAAGCAAAATCTACAATGGAATGGTTCACAAATAAACATATCCAGGTGTTAGAATGGCCAAGTCAAAGTCCAGACCTGAATCCAATTGAGAATCTGTGGAAAGAACTGAAAACTGCTGTTCACAAACACTCTCCATCCAACCTCACTGAGCTCGAGCTGTTTTGCAAGGAGGAATGGGCAAAGATTTCAGTCTCTCGATGTGCAAGACTGATAGAGACATACCCCAAGCAACTTACAGCTGTAATCGCAGCAGAAGGTGGTGCTACAAAGTATTAACTTAAGGGGGCTGAATAATTTTGCACGCCCAATTGTTCTGTTTTTTATTTGTTAAAAAAGTTTGAAATATCCAATAAATTTCGTTCCACTTCATGATTGTGTCCCACTTCTTGTTGATTCTTCACAGAAAATTACAGTTTTATATCTTTATGTTTGAAGCCTGAAATGTGGCAAAAGGTTGAAAATTTCAAGGGGGGCGAATACTTTCGCAAGGCACTGTAACTGCAATAGAAACATATCTACAATCATTATCAACGTATACACATTAAGGAATTAACCGATTATCTAATTAACCAATGTATACCAAACTATAAATACTATTATCAACATTGCAGATAGAAAAGCTTTACATGCATGCCTGAGTGTGTGAGTGTGTGCGCGTGTGTGTTTGTGAGTGGAAGAGACAGACACACGTGGTATCAGACGAACGGGACTGCCCTCTAGTTGCCAACTGCTCATGATGTCATTGCAGTGTTTGGTGCCGTGATGTCATCCTCTGATGTCAAGACCCTCATGTCCATACACAGAAAGGCCAATCACAGCTCATCCCTGTAGATAATATGTGCCAGGTTCATCAGGTGCACTTTTGGTTGGATGTGGAATTAATCTCTAAACAAAGGTTATTCCTGCAAAAACACAACCATGCAATAAAGAAACAAGTTAATATAGAATACAATAATCCCTCCTCTGACAGTTAAATTCACCTAAAACACTAAAGAACTCGGGTGCAAAAGATTATTAACCACATGCTTTGCAATGATAATATTTCACAGTGAATGTTGATGTGCTCAGATGAATATTTGGTTATTCATGTTCCTGGGGTGTTCCTTACTTTCTCTCTGTGTTTATAATCTCACCCTGAATGAGGATGGCAGAATAACAGCAGATTAAGCTATTGAGGCTCCGCTATACAGCTTCTGTTGCCTCTGCATCACTGATTCTATTCAGCCCATCTAAACACAGTTTGTTTATTAGTGTCTTATGCATGGTATTAGTGGCTGGCTTATCGCCGCTCGCACACAGAGAGGTACAATACCACAGTACTCACAGACAGACAGATAGAGGCCAACTCATTTGTTCCTACTATGTAGTAACCTTGGTTCAGAACAGACAGCAGTTATTGGACAGTGAAACTTGAATCATCTCACAGTTAACAGCAAAAGGCTCCTCTCTTAGTGCAGTAAATTTCGGTGCACCGGAAGATTTGGAAAAGTCCCCTCTATTTGAATGGTGCTATTCCACGCAGCTACCCTGATTAAGAAATATGTCTACTAACTCTGCATCTGAAATATCTCCAACATGTCATCATCTAATATATATATTGATTATCTGTCGATACAGATACCAGTCAGATGCTCTAAAACCACTAGCCTCAACTATATGCTAGCCCACATATCCAGTCTCCAGGCCTTATTCAATGTGTTAGGTTATGAGTATAAACTCTGAATTAATTTTAGCTGTGTAATAGACTGTACATGCAGTTCCTCATATTAAAATGTACAATTAAATGAGCAGTCAGCTGTTAAATATTGTCTCCTGTACAGATGAACCACCACTAAAAGGCAGTGTTGTGTTTTATAATGGTCCTTTATAGATGAATTACTCAATTTTACTCCATTAGAGTGAATTTACTCCGAACTCCAGAGACTCTCAGCCAGAGCATCTCAGCAATGCCAGTTTATGGAGATACAACAATATTTGATTAGTGGTGTGGAATAGTGACTGAAGATAAAGGGGGAAACTGGGAAAAATTGGGAATACAAAGGGATAAGTACAAATATAGGTGGTATAGAGGATCTGTTGATATACAGGGTATACAAAGGTATACTTGGAGTTACAGGTGATACAGTGAGAAATGGATACATAGTAATAGATCTGGTTAAATTACCAATCACGTCTGTCTAATCAGCATAGAATTTAAATTGTAGAAGCTACCTTGATGTCTGTGTAGATTATAGTGATGTGTTGTAAATGCAATGTCAGGGCTAAAACCCCTTGATGTATTCTATCTTTCTCAGATTCTCTACATATAAAGACAGGTAAAATAAAAAGCATAAATAAAACATAGATTTACAAGATGAAAAGATAAAATGGGGAAGCACTTATACAGGAGAAATGTAGAGATCCAGGAAGACATGGATGATACAGGGTGATACAGATAGATACATAAAATACATGGATGATACAGGGTGATACAGATAGATACATAAAATACATGGATGATACAGGGTGATACAGATAGATACATAAAATACATGGATGATACAAGGTGATACATATCGATTCATAAAATACATGGATGATACAAGGTGATACAGATAGATACATAAAATACATGGATGATACAGGGTGATACAGATAGATACATAAAATACATGGATGATACAAGGTGATACAGATCGATACATAAAATACATGGAGATACAGGGCATACCAGGAGATACAGGGGGTATAAGGTATTGTAGGCGATAAGGGAGGGAATGTGTTCCTAGGGGTGTGGTGTCAGGGTTAAGGTGTGGCCTCAGGGTTAAGATGGGGCCTGAGGGTTAATGTGTGGCCTCAGGGTTAAGGTAGCCTATAGTCGCTTTTGGACTGACCAGATCTCTAGCGCGATGCGGAGTGGCGTGGCCCTGCACGGCGTTACAGTCCGTCAGGGTTGTGTTTCCATGGTTGAGTTTTTTCTGAACGGGTCTGGTGTAATTCACGGGACAAAGGGCTGGTGACATTTTTAAGGCAGCGAACAGGGGTGTAGAATTTCATTGGTGAGAAGGCTACTTCCTCTTTCTGTAATGTGCTTACAAAGCTATAAAATAAATGTCTTGATATTTTCAAAATATTAATAAACATACAAGATAAGATAATCTTTCCTTGCAGTATGTAGTGATTTGTTACACGCAAAAGCAACGCCTAAAATGTACGATCGTTATCAAAGACGGACCTGTGATTGCTGCAATTGTTTGTTGAAATGGGAAAGTAAGAAATAAAATCATTAAATCAGTTTACCCATTACTAGTTTTAAGTAATGATGGTATAAGTGCATGAAAAGGATTTCTATTGATTTTGAATCCTCAAGGAAATGTGTCAATTCAAGTAAAGAAACCAACAAACATTGGCTGCTGAACTTCTACATTTGTAACCTTACCCGAGGCGTCATGTCCATTGAAACGTGCCCCTTCCGATTTTTAAGCCATGTGGATTTTCCTTTTAATATCAGTATTTGTGGGCACATGTTTCCATGTGTTGTGCCCACTCTGCCCCTTAAAAAAAATAGGTGCATGACGCCTCTTACCCCACCCACCAGCTCACTTTAGTCCCGGAGAGTACTATTCATTTTTCTCCTCCGAGCTAGCCGGTACGGCGCGCTACCCTGCAGGAAGGTTGTAGATGGGTACACTGTTCATACTGCGATGGACGCACTGGCCCGACTCGGCCCTGTAGTCAGATTGTGGACGCACTGGCCCGACACGGCCCTGTAGTCAGAATGTGGACGCACTGGCCCGACGCGGCCCTGTAGTCAGAATGTGGACGCACTGGCCCGACGCGGCCCTGTAGTCAGAATGTGGACGCACTGGCCCGACGCGGCCCTGTAGTCAGAATGTGGACGCACTGGCCCGACGCGGCCCTGTAGTCAGAATGTGGACGCACTGGCCCGACGCGGCCCTGTAGTCAGAAACCGCCTTATGTGTCAGAGCAGGCCTTGTGATTTCAAAAGGAGTCGGGTTATAACATTATTGACATTCTTAATCTCAAACCAAATGTTGACACTCATATAAATATATATATATATATAAATATAATCATAAACACTTTCTGTAGATTTGTAATTACAGTGAATTCTCCAAACCTGTAGGCTTAAATATTGTATAACACAAGAAGCCCTGTTTAATTGTATTTATAAAATCTAACAATAAATGACACATACTTTTAACAATATCCTTGTGTCTATTTGAAAACGGACAACAGAATATGATGAATCTCCCAAGTGGAACGTGAAATATATTGGATGTAACAAAGTTGTTAAAGACACAAACTGCAGCTCTGCATATCTTCTCCATCCTATCAAGAAGTGGAAACAACATGCATCGAAGTAGCATGAAAATAATTTACCAGCTTTATAATAACATCTAAATAAGTCAGCACTTTGTGGTTTACTCCCAAGCTCGCCCAGACGAGACAGATCTGTGATTCTAATCTTTCCTTTTTGTATGAAAATCACATTTGAGTGTGGATTGCTTTCCTCGATTCGCTTCCGTTCAAACAAAGACTTGTTTTCTTATTTTCATGTAAATGTCTTTTGATAGGAGGAGACAGGTGTAATCAATCACCCCCTAGACAAGGTAGGAGGGCAGCATTATTGGTGCTCACTAGCCCTGGGATCCTAAAACAGGGAAATTGAAAGTGATATTTAATTGACACTGCCATTTCCACTGCACAGTGAAGACTCAGCTCCCCTCTCCACAGAATCCCAAGGCTGCCCCCCGAATCTGCTCTCTCTCTCTCTCTCTCTCTCTCTCTCTCTCTCTCTC
>JACXGM010013213.1:10769-23326 GCA_016801145.1 Umbra pygmaea | reverse complement strand
CTTGATTTTGGTTAAAATTATTTTGTGTTAAATAATTTTATGAGTTTGGTTGGTTCCATTGCAACAATAATAAAGTATTGTCTCACATGTTTGGTATTTTGAGTTTCTTTTCATTATTGTATTGTTTATATTTTTTACAGTATTGTTTGTGCATTGCCAGTCCAGGGTGCCAGTAATTTTAGCGTCCACTATATATATAGTGGCAATGCAACAACAGCTACTTCTAGTCTAGCTAATAAAAAAAGTGTTTAGCAAAGTTTGAAAACAACACTTACTGCTAGATTATTATCAAATTGCCAAATTACTAAAATGTAAATGTTTCATAGGCTTTTTTCCAAAGGAGCTTGCAGTAAGTGCAAACATTTAAGAGAAATGAGGCGAAACAGATGGTGAAACAACCACAACTCATTAGTAAGACCATTCTAATATTTGAACAGTCAGCAAAACGATCAAGATTACAAACGTTACTGTTTCACCATGTCTTCCATTCTTCCTTCTGTCCCCTGTGCACCGGACAGATTCGCTGATCTGCCATCTTATGTGATTCTGGTTAATTGAACTAGCCATGGTCTTAAATGACAATGTTACCTGCTGGGTAGCTAACAGTTACTGTAACTAGGCGCCCCAACTTCCACTGGTTAGGTACAAAGATGAGCACAGCTTGTAAGGAAGGGAATGTGTGCTTAATGTAATTCTTTAAGTTTACTGGGAAGCCATCTGTTGACACATTGCCCATCTCCCGCTCAGTTTTGGGGATAATGTGTTACTAAATAACGAGTTACAGTAGTCAGACTATTATTTTTGGTAAAAAGAACTTTCAAAATTCAAGTATTTAGTAACTAGTCACATTGATAATGAGAAAATAATTATTTTGATCGTTAGAACAGCAAGCAATACTGAATATTGAAATCGTAAATTTTATTATTTTGATCGCACAAAATATATTGATTGTCGATCAATATATTGTTATTGTAAATTTTATTATTATTATTATTATTATTTCACCCAAATTTGGAACTCGTTCAGGAAAGCCATATTGCAAGTTCGTTTTTCTTTCAATTGGACCTGGTGTCCAATTGATTGTGCGTTGCAAGTAAGTTTGAAATCAATCAATAGTTTATTTTTTATTGCCCTTTTGATGTGATTATTTTTTCAATTCAAATGAATGGGCAACTCAGTTTAGCGCCACGGCTGGCTTCTGGGCGAACAACAAGATGGTGTGAGAGGTGCAATACATTCCAAGCGAACTACATGCATCAACAAGATTGAACAAAATGGTGGCGGAAAGACAAAGTGACACCATGGATGTATTAAGAGTGTGACACTTGCCTGTAAGTAGTATTCTGCTAGCAACACTTCAGATGAAGTCCTATGTTCGGTATTATTAGAAAACCTTCAAAATAAAAGCCAGAAGGTTAATGTATATCAAAGTGTATAACTAATTAGGTTAGTAATGTCTGAACAAAGGCTGTACTTAGGATGTTTTGAGCATATGGAAAGATTCAGTTATGTGGGAAAATAAAAAAATATAAAAAAGTTTTAAAACCAATGGTTATGCGTACATTATACATACCATGCTTGCTTAAGCAGATTGCTCTATAACAGCAAAACTAAAGCTTGTGCCGAATCATGTTCTATGGATAAATGTTCACTAGGATGTATTTAATCCAAATATAGTCTCAAAACGTCAGGCACTTGAGGCAGTATAGCCAGCAAACCTAAAGTAGGGACACACGTCACTCTCCCTTTCAACTCACTGTAGGCCATAATTGCATATGCAGTTTGCTCTATAAAAACTAAACCATCACTCATGCCAAATCATATGCTTTCGATAAATGTTCACTAGGATTTTTATAATCCAAACTAATGTTCAAAAGTTTGGGGTCACTTGTTTATTTATTTTTTTCTTCATACAAATTCCCCCTAAACCTGCCTGTTGTCAGCAGCTCCGCAACTCCTTTCGCCAGATCTGTGGGATGGTGAATTGCATGCATACAGTTCATCCAACCACATGTCACACAAAAAATAAGTAATTCTTGAGATGGCAAGTTGTGAAAATTGCCTGCGATCAAAATTAGCGGTTTCTCAAAAATGCAGAGGTCTAGTTATCTATTGTTGTTTTTTTAATCCGTATTTAGTCTGATTTTGCACTTAAAATAGGGCTGGGCAATATATCGATATTATATCGATATCGTGACAGACTGATTATCGTCTTAGATTTTGGATATCGTAATATCGTGATATGACAAAAGTGTTATCTTTTCCTGGTTTTAAAGGATGGATTACAGTAAAGTGATGTAATTTTGTGAAATTACCAGACTGTTCTAGCTTTTCAATTATTTGCATTTACCCCACTTAGTTATTATATACACATCAATGATGATTATTTATCAAAAACCTCATTGTGTAAATATTTCTTTGTAAGCACCAATTGTAAACCCTACAATATTGCTGCAATATTGATATTGAGCTATTTGGTCCACAATATTGTGATATTGGATTTTTTCCATATTGCCCAGCTCTATTTGTCATACTTACTCACCACATCCAATATGATTGAACATTATTCTTTTACTATAATAGATTTTATTATATAATTGACAGAGATTGGTAAATGTTCCAAAACCATACCTGCACACCTCTTTGACAAAGAAAGTCCAATTCTTCACTTGTTAATTTTAATAAAGAAAATTTACTTTTTTTCTTGAAATATGTGTACACATTTTCCAAACTTTAAAAATAAGTAAATATCGAGATATATATCTTTAGTCGTTAAAGTTTCAAAAGATATCGAGATATTCATTTTGGGCCATATCGCCCAGCCCTAACTTAAAAATTGTAACTCGTTATGCGGATTGGAAGTTAGTGAAATGAAAGAATACATAGCCTACATTTTAACAGCTGGAAATATCCACATTATTTCATAACTATCAAAAAGCAGGGAGGATAGATAAATGTGTCCTGTGAGCTGTGCATCGGTTGCAAACACCTGTCGAGTGGGAAGAAAATGGAAAGCTTGTCCTCGTTCGTCCTACTCAAACGTTTTGGACCAAAATAGTTTTTTTTTCTGTTATGGCATCTACAACAAGTGGAGGTGTCATTTTTCAAGTTACATTTTTGCTGGTTATTGCAATATAAATGCGTTGAAAACATGTATAATGTCACAGAAAACGTCCAATGTGCTTTAACAGGCTATGAGAATGCATATTATGGTCATTTTTACTTGTTTTTTTTAGATGCATAAGATGTGCAAGGATTCAACCAACATGCACTCAATACTGTGTATGTGCCAATAAACACACGTTCAGAATGCCTATAATTCTGCCACCCAACAGATCTAAACTGTACCTTTTAGTCTCAATATTTCCGGTTCAGGCCTGCTCAATGTATTCTCCATGTGTCTGCATTAATTACAGTAGCATTACTAGGAGTCAAATCCCATTGCATATTGTTTGCAACTCAAATTATTTTTTTTTTTCTGTATTTCTGTACTCCGACATTGAGATGAAATTGGTTTTACATACGAACACTCACACCATCATCCAAAATAGACAGAGACAGTAGTTACCACAACTCTGCACCCAACATGATCAGGCAATCACTATCTAGGGGCGGCAAAGTGGCCTAGTTGTTTAGGGCACATGATTGGGGACCATTAGGACCCTGGTTCAACCTCTCCCCCCACACACACTAGCAAGGTGAAGCCTCTATCATTCTGTTTTGGAGCAAGACAGTCAACCCTAATTGCTCCCAGGTTGTTTCTGTAAATAGTAATTCTTTCTTAATCAACTTACCATTAAACTTGATTCAAATCGTTAAAATACTTGGGAAGGTTAATAAATAGATAGTTTATTAGTTCCAATAGTTCCAATGAGTATTATATGATACTAAACCTAGACACAACAAAGAGCACATGAAAAAAGGCAAATAAGAGGCCTGTCCCATCCAGGACATGTCCATCACTGTTGAGAACAGCAGTGTCGCCATCCCAGAGTGCAAAGAATATTGGAGTGACGCTGGACAATAAACTCTGATTCTCTGAAAAAAAAATCAATGCTTTGACTCAAAAGTCAATATTTGTTAAACAATATTTTAATATTGTTTTGTGGGGTTTTCAAAATAGTTTAAGGGATCCAAAGGTCATTTTAGTTAATTTAATTACTGGCTGGAAATTTCTTTGAAAGAAAAGCAAAACTATGTATATATACACACTATTGTGGCTCAAGGCCATTATGTCTGCTAGTGTCTAAATTGACCGAACCTGGTGGCTCATGTTAACAGTATTTTACGGTAGGTAGGTTATATAGCCTTGTCAAAAATGCAGCTGTTCAATACAACTGACTTAGCCTGCAAGGAAGACGATTGGTTGTGCACATAGATAAGGAGAGCGGCCTAAAATGAAGACCATTAAATCGTTAATCGCAATTATTTGTGTGACAATTAATTGTCAGCAAAATGTCATGATTGTGACGCCCTAGTTGGCAATGCCTTTTTTCATTACAGTAAGCTGTCACAGCTAAGCAGTGATTTAATTGTGCTTGGTCAAATTAGTGAAAACTACTAATTGAGTGGGTGGTTGTTTCTAAAGTGAGTGGGTCATTAAATTCATTTTAAGGATCTTCTTTTGCTGCCAAGTAGACAAAAGATGTCATGAAAATGTACTGGGCTGCAAACATGTTTGAAAACAATGGCGGCCTAAGTTTGGATTTGGAACCTGGCATGTAGCACAGGCAAGCGGCAAAGCTAGAGGAACTTCCAGAGAAAATGCTGCAAAAAAAATCTAAGTTATAATGGCCTGGGTTTTTTTCGCAACAGACCCATGCTTGTGAGCTACTGTTTAGCCTAGGTGCATGGCACTAGTAGGACATCATGCACTGGCACATACTTCAACACTGCTGAACGCATCTCCCCATGAGGTTCGAGATTAAGCCTCTTTTGGACTTGGGGACTGTGAACAGAGCCTGTTGGCATGTCATGTCTAGTCTAAATGGGCCATATCAGTATTTTGAACACATCAATACACATCAAAGTAACAATGCAGTCAGTCTCTCACAAGATGAAGTAAGTAGGCTTGATGTCGCCGTCTTCGAAGAAATTCCCAAACAACAAAGGACCTAAAGAATATCTCCCCTTAATAATGAGTCAGCATCAAACGTCGAGCGGTGATTTAACATCTATTGTCTGTCCGTCAAGGACGGCTAAGCTATTCATCTCACTATGGGCTAAATATCTTTGAGCCAATCAAAGAGAAACACGAGCAGAGACTGAGCAATACAGAGAGAGCTTCTTTCATTAGTGTCAGGCACAAGGTGGCTGTAGTAGTCCGAGACTGTGTGGGTGTTTTTCCGTGTGTGTAAATATGTGTGTGCGTTTGTGGTCTGGGAAGTTTGAGGAAGCTTAATGAGCTCCAACATTTTATAGAAATCAAAGAAAGAATTGAATTACACTCCCACCTGTCAGGATTACTTCAAAAAACTAGACGGACACACAACACGTGATGCACATACATCTCACAGCTAGTTCCAGCCATTCATCATGTTTCTATGGTAGTGTGTAAAACAAGAAGCACTTGATTCATCACGGTCTGCTAATGAAAACGGTTTATTTTCTTTAAGAAAGACAACATGATTGGTCAAGAGGTGAACAGAAGATCTGACATGAATCCATTGACATTGATCAGTCGGTGATTATTGACAGTAAATACTTTGATTATTCAGGTACTATACATCTTCCACCAGTAGTCTTTCATTTAAAGTATAAAGACCAGAGTTTGGTTCATAATTATTTTTTAAACAATTGATGCAATTCTAAGGAGGTTCAACTCGTTGCCCAGAGCATGTAAGCCTGCAAGACCTACATCAGCCAGCCTCAATCTTTCAGGGGAAATTGGGTTTGGACCTCAAAGGCTGACCCCTAGCTAGACACACAAACTTACCCACACACAGACACAGTTGCCCTTCACCACAAATCTAGCATCAGATTACCCAAACCCCCATCCGTAACCTTGACTGTTAGGAGAAATGAAAAATATATGACACTGTATAAGTGGTTTAGGGGGTAATAGAGAACGACCGATAGTATCGGCGCAGGTGATTTTCCCTCTATAGCGCTACCGCATGTTTGCCTCAAATTTCTGCCAGCTGCTGCCAACAGGGATACATTAAAACAGTGGTTCCCAAATGGGTTTCGGTTTTGCCTCAGGATCCAAATTGAACCATGTTGCCCCAGTCGCAACCCAGCAATTTTTGAGGGTGTGCACAAAAACTATCTGGAGAATTAAAAAAATTATGCTGTTGAGCAAATGTTTGAGAACTGCCAAAAATAACTTCAACTTTTTATTGAAAATAATTCCATTATGCTCCTATTTTCAATGAATCCATTTCATAAACTCACTTGTTTCAGACCAAAATTTAGATTGATGTACCTTTAACTTCACATTTACATTGTTTTCCAAGAACTTTACTGTACACAAGGAACAGTAGACACTTAATAGCCAAACTCTTCTGTAGGATATTTTACTATTTATAATATATATTAATATACTATTTTTCAATGCGGACGAGTGGATCAACTTAATAATTCAGCTTGCCGGCTGTCTGTACTTTGGTGGCCCAAAATATTCAGTATCACGTTTTCACAGGGTAGACTAATTTACTGATTTTGTTGAAGAACATGAGTGGTTCTCCTAGGCCAAATGCCTATATTTTACATTGAAACAGTGATATAACTATGGTTTTTGGAAGCAAACACGAGAAACAAACTCTGCAAATGAGCAACCTTACAGCTAATAACATTTCAATTGTTATTCAAGTTACCACATCAAAGCATATTAACATAATTTGTGATTGATTTACCTGAGTGGGCATCCTCTGAGTCACAGCACACATATTATATATTTGAGTGTATAAAGTATATAATTATTACAGACAGGTCAGTAGGATGTAGAAGCTAGTTATGTAGGGAGAGACAGAAGGGCACAGCTATTGTTATAATGCATTATACAAATTATCTTTTACACTGATTTTCCTAATTAGTCGATGCAAATGACACACAGTATATTTTTCAAGTAACCAAAAATAAAAAACACTCCAAATGCATTGTTCCAAATTATTATACACAGAGTTTCAAAACATTTCTATAGGTTGTAAAGAACAGAAAATGTTAATTTGTTGAATTTGCAGCATTAGGAGGTCATATTTACTGATATCAAAAGCTATTTCAATCAAACACATCTTAACGGGGCAAGTTACATGTAAACATAGGACCCCTTCTTTGAAATCATCTTCACAATTCTTGCAAGCATTAAACTTGTGAGTTTATGGAGAGTTTCTGCTTGAATTTCTTTGTAGGATGTCAGAATAGCCTCCCAAAGCTGCTGTTTTGATGCTAACTGCCTCCCACCTACATAGATCTTTTGCTTGAGGATGCTCCAAAGGTTCTGAATAGGGTTGAGGTCAGGGGAGGATGGGGGCCACACCAGGAGTTGTCTCCTTTTATGCCCATAGCAGCCAATAACACAGAAGTATGCTTTGCAGCATGAGTTGGTGCATTGTCATGCATAAAGATGATTTTGCTATGGAAGGCACAGTTCTTCTTTTTGTACCATGGAAAAAAGTGGTCAGTCAGAAACTCTTTATACTTTGTAGAGGTCATTTTCACACCTTCAGGGACCTTAAGGGGCCTACCAGCTCTCTCCCCATGATTCCGGCCCAAAACATAACTCTGCCACCTTCTTGCTGACGTTGCAGCCTTATTGGGACATGGTGGCCATCCACTACTCCATCCATCTACACCATTCAGGGTTGCAAGGCACTCATCAGTAAACAAGAAAATGTGTCTTCATGTACTTCTGGGCAGAGTGCAACAGTTTCTGCTTGTGAGCATTGGTTAGAGGTGGAGAATAGTAGGTTTATGCAAAACTGAAAGCCTCTGGAGGATCCTACACCTTGAGGTTCACGGGACTCCAGAGGCACCAGCAGCTTCAAATACCTGCTGCTTTGTAATGGCATTTTAGCAGCTGCTCTCTTAATTCGTTGAATTTGTCTGGCAGTAAGCTTCCTCATTATGCTTGTATCTGCATGAACCCATCTTTGCTCGGAATCAGCCACAAATCTCTAAACAGTACGATGATCACACTTAAGTCTTTGTGAAATATCTAATGTTTTCATACCTAGACATTGCACTATTTGACGCTTTTCCACAGCAGAGAGATCCTTTTTCTTTCCCGTATTGCTTGAAACCTATGGCCTGCTTAATAATGTGGAACATCTTTCTTAAGTAGTTTTCCTTTAATTGTGCTCACCTGCCAAACTAATTATCACAGGTGTCTGAGACTAATTTCAGTGATCCAAAGAGCCCGGAGACACAATACCATCCAATAATTTGGAACTCGGGGTATTTATTTACATACTTTCACCCTTCACTCTTCTTTATTATTAGAACTGCATTGCTGAGCCATGGCACAAGGTTTTCACTGTACATGCAATTACATCTGTGTCTCCTGTATATATGACAAATAAATGAAAACTTGAAACAAGTTATATTCATTTCTTTTTGGGGGATTCATACCAGTCCCCCCTCACAATGCTGTCATGTTCAATTGCCTTTAAGCTTTGTCATCGGCAACCTCCAAGCCTACATGCAAGCTGTCCAATCTTATCATACAACAAGTTTAACACAGAAGCCTTAATTGGATACATGCGTGGGAGGTTCGGCTTTCGCCAACAATACAAGCATGATTGATTTCACAGGCGCCCAACCTGCACAGGAGTGGCGAGAGAGCAATGTGACAAGGAGCTCCTGTCTGACTACCACACCGTCCACACCAGGAAGCACTGTACCGGGCCATCATAACAAAGTTGTGCTGCAATGCAGCAACTTAGTCCCCCTTCTTTGTTATATTAACGATGGAGTAAAAAACTGCTGTTTCTACTCATATTTTCAACCTGCCATTTAATATCTAATTTTAGCACAGATGATAATTGACTAAAATCTTACTCAAAAGACTCACCACCAGCATCACAACTTTAATAGAACCCTGACACAACATATAGTAATTTTCCTGGCCTGAAGGAAATTCTGAACTGCTTCATAACCTCCAAATAACGCTTAGAACGTTTTGCACACTTCAATAATGCCACGTACAATGATGAAAGTTAAAGGTGTTAAAAGTGTTATTACTATAAATTCACTAAAAGGCAAAACCACATTCCTATACTGTAGGCTGCATCATATCAAAGCAACATCCATCATCCAGATCCTTAATACTAGTAAGGTAAAGGTGCTAAACAACTTATTTCCCTTGCTGAACCAAACTGCCTGGCTACATTTTCTTAGAGAAAGCAGATGGTTTTATAAAAGCAGACAATCGGCTACTTCTATTAAAATTGTTGATCAGTTGCGGTACTGGTGTCCCACTGCAGCAGTGCGCAATACACGCAGACGACAGAAAGAGAGAAAGCTAGCAAGAGACAGAGAGAGACATGGTTTACGACATTACATTTGACCATAGCCTCAGTCTTAATCATATCAGGGACTGACTGGACACAGCAGTAATAAAGACTAAGTTGGTTAGTGAATCATATCTTCACCGAGAGACAATATTTGATGTCTTATAACGATTAGAGCTGATATACCTGTTGAAGGATCACATGCTACTGCACAGTCTAAAACACACTCTATTCCGCAGTACTTAAACGGCCGAACTGTAACAATCCTAATACTCTTACCATCCTTACAAGGCTGGCCACAAACATTTTTTTTACTTAATTTGGTGCTTGTTTCGTCTGCAGATCAAAGGGGAAATTCAGTTATGGTGAGAAGGTTTGGGTATCCGAATGAAAAATGGATGAAGAGTTTAATTTTGATATTGGCTGTCTTAAAGGAACACTCCAGACCCCTAAACACATCAAAATTGTTGTGCAGTCTTGAAGCATTCATTGTCTTGAGCAATTTCAGTTTGATTCATTCATTGCAAACAGCCTGTACTTTTTGACAAACCCGAGTAGCAATGGAGGTTGAAACACTTGATTACAACTGTAGCTGAAGCGGTTCCTGATAACGCCATTTTACCTGTTGTCTTGTCCTGCTACTCTGCATGAAGGAGTCTCAGAGGGAACTGTAAACTGGTCTACTATGTGAATGCCGGGGTCATAAAACGAGGCTAATGACTAGTCACTCCAATTAGGCCAATCATAAAACTTGGTTTAAGACACCCAATATCAAACTTGACCTCAAAGTCGAAGACTTGAACGGTCTGAAACTCCCTGAGCCATCACTTCAGGCTAGACCAAATTAACTCTGAGGGTATTCTGTTAAAGGCCCAACACAGTGCTTTTCAAGTTAATATTAAATCATTTCTGGGTAGCAATTTAGTGTCTTGGTTAATAATGTACCAATGCTAGGAGGGTGGGCCTGTACTGAGTGGGGTAGAAACACAGAAATGAGCGGTTATTGGCAGAGACTTTTGTAAACATCTTTATTTGTCTATTAAAGCATATACCGCCTGGTGATGTTGCTATGCAAGCCAAAACTTCACCCATGGAAAAGCTGCTGATGAGAAGGTTCTCTGGAAATAATACTGATTACATTTTCCTCACCAGCTGCTGTCAAAAGGAAAGATGCTCTTTGCCAGTTTCACACTAGGACTAACTGAGATCTGGCTTCCACATTTAGCCCAACCCATCTGAATTTAAGAGGTACAGGGGACTGCCATATTTAGTGTCCAGGGGGCAATTTAGGTTAATGGCCATGCTCAGTGGCAGAACAACACATTTTTCAATAAACATTTCCACCATTTGGTTACTGGTCAGATACTTTAAGAACCGGGCCTCCCACCTCCACTACAATATAAACACTGGGCGTTTAGCTAATACTCATCGTGATTGATCGCTATAAAGCCCTGGCTCATTCTAGTTGATAGAATGGATCAAATTGATTCATGTCAAACTATTGTTGACCCAGATAAAACTCCAATAAGTCAGGGGGTCAACCTCTACATGCATCGCTTAAAATGGAGTATGAGAGAATTGCATATTGCAAACTCAATTATATTATCTATTCCATTGATAGCTCTCTATAACCCATAAGCGGTAGCAAATATCACACTTGTTCAACTCTTAATCCGGGGGAATTAAGATTATTAACAATTTTAATATGCAGAACAGATTATTAGTATAATTACTTTAAGAATAGCCAGTAGCCCAACTACAACAGACTATTTTAAACAGCTGTTAAACACTTGGCAATATTTGCTTTCCTCCATCAAATCTCCCATAATGTGCATGTTATCAGTGCATGTTATCAACCCGTGTGACGTTGTCACCTCAAGTATATTTCATGTTGGTTTATTGTCCTTCAACTCGTGCTGACTCAAACTAGTGCAGCGCTTTGTGGGAACTAGAGTGGAATTTAGGACTCATGGAAGATCCCATGGAAGCTATTGTTATTCTAGGAAGATTGCTGTTCAACAACCTCAATGTATTTTTTATACAACAATATATTTGGAAAAGGAAAGTGCTTAGGTTTTTATAAAGGTTATTATGCATTTCTCTACTGCTTTTCTGGTTGTTCTTTTTCTCCCCGCAGGCAGACATCCCAGAGTGATTAAAGATTGATTGGAACAGTTCCATCGCATCTCACATTAAAGATCTGCTAGGCTAGCACACTGAGGAATGCTAGTTTGTTATAATCCGGGGGAACTTTCAAAATTACCTCATAGGAGCAACAAATCTCTGAGGTGACATGCGTCATTGGCTTTCCTCAGAATGTTTGCCCTTTTTCATTTATTTCCCTCCAGTTTCTAAGTGGAACCAACCAACACTGCCTGACCCACGGTGTAACTGATGGACTCAATTGCCATTGTCAAGGGAGAACATAGACGAACAAAGGCTTACAGCAGTACAAAGATGAATTTCAAAATACCAACAGACACGAAAATAAATGAAACCATTCCACAAGGCAGTGAAAAGATCATCCTAATGGAAGACTTGTCATCATCTCAGCCACTGTCTAATACGTCTCCCTCCCTTTCTCCCCAAATAAGAGCAAGACCAACGCCTTTGTCGCAGGGGCTGAAAAAGAACCGCTCCACAAATTCATATTCAGACATCTGTTTACCGGCAAGCCAGAAGAATGGGATGGGGGAGGGGGGCGGTGGTTCGACTGGCAAAGCCGACCTCCGGGTGTCCATGTCAACGCCTCCTCATCTGATTGAGTTCGCCTCAGTCTGGCTAGGATGCAAACAGCGTGAGGGAGAGAGCAGCCTGGTGCAGATGGAGCTACGACCGGCGCTCAAGTGACTAGAGTTCAGCCAGCAGAGCGGCTGTGGCTAATCTGCATGAGAGGAGAAAGGCACGGTGTGTGTGTGTGTGTGTGTGTGTGTGTGTGTGTGTGTGTGTGTGTGTGTGTGTGTGTGTGTGTGTGTGTGTGTGTGTGTGTGTGACCAATAAGAATTCTTTGATTGGTCTCTAGGTGTCATTTGGATGTAATCAGCACAGCAGTTCAGCAAAACTCAAAAATTCAGAGAGAGAAATGGGGTTGAGGATAAATGCTTTGAA
>JACXGM010013213.1:0-10669 GCA_016801145.1 Umbra pygmaea | reverse complement strand
CAGTGACTGCTTCTACACACAACCGCTTCTGTGCAGCTCCTAGAATCCTCCAAACTAAACACATTGTTAAGGCCACAGATGGATTTTCACTTCTAGAGGTCTATAGAATCTGAGTGAGACGTCTGCCTAAAGACACAAGATCTATTCGCTTTGCCAGGGAGATTTTGGAGAAATGGGGGGGTCCTTTTTCTCCGGGCCTTTCCTCAGTCCTCTTTCTTCCCCATAAGGGCAGGGCAGCTTCATTATCTGGCCATCTTTTGCGACCTCTGTTCCAGTTATATCCCACGCCCGCTCTGCAGGAGCCTCTTTATTCTGGTTCTGATTGTTTACAGCTGTGAGTGTTGTAGAGGACCCTGGAAGATACCGGAACTAATCGGCCTGCTTTGGGGGTGTTGGTGGATGCTGATGCTGTAAGCGGTATTCATGTTGGGGGGGTGTTTAAACACAGATTTAAAAAAAATGTCAGCAAAGAGACGGGCAGGGTGTTTGCAGCCATCTACTCTACTGCTTTGCCATGCTATTTAATCTATTTGACATTGGTATTGTGCTGATGAAGGGTCTGTACTGACTAGCTGAAGGCATATTATTTCCAATCCTGTTTTTTGCCAATTGATATTGTCTTAGAAAATAACATGAGAAATGTTTTGGCCTAGATTTTAAAAGAAAGACGGTATGCCCCTCGTAAAAGTGAAACAAACAAGAACTAAAAGTATCCAGCTGTAAGGGATTATTTATTAACATGTTTTGTTAACATAAGGTTTATAAAAACAGGTCGTGAATTTTTTATTTGAGCAGTTGGGCACATTTTAAAATATAAATAATACCTATGTCATGGAACGTCACAATCACACTGAAGTGCTTAGCTGATACAATAATGCACAGATGAGGTATAAACACTTTACTGGCATTTCAAACTGGCATTTTTTTATCATAAACTGTGTATAAAAAAGTACAATAGTATAAACTGTGATAAACAAGTACAATAATGAATGAGTATGACGTGATTCATAATTTCATGAATAATAACCAATAAGTTACCAGAGCTTGCATTTTTTTGTAACACAAAAAAATTATCAACACTGTTGATCAAGTAAAATCACTATACTATTTTTCATAGGTTAACTTTAACTGGTGATTTTCTATAGATAACTATGTTCACACAGAAATATGCAGGTCTATTTTCACTGCATTCTAGAGCACGGTGTGCACCCATGGACATTCATTAAATTAGAAAGCAGGTAAAATCTTTAAAAAGCAGATTTCTGGATGGGCTAAATGCAGATTTTTTTAAGTTAATGCGAAATCTGAGAATACTGGATCAGGTCAGCCCTGTGGTTTGAATTATTTTACATTTACCATAGGTCATGGTTCAGGAAGACTAGGCGGTTGTAGAAATCTGGCCATGAAAGAAGTGTTTGTGGGTAGGCAGAGGGAGTGCATGTTGTAGGGAGAAAGGCAGAGAGGCGCAGAGCCTGGAACAGCAGTGAAACCCACAGGAAGCCTCTTTACTCTAATGACTAGTCCAGCTGCTCCACCTTGGCCTTATTGTTCCACTGTGCCTATCATAGGGAGAAAGGACGAAGGCCATTTTGTCTCTACAACCAGGGTAGCAACTGCAGCAAGTACACTTTGGACCTCTGCACGGTCCATTAAACAGGAGAGCAGGGGATGGACTAATGCTGTGATGGTTTCTGGCCCAGAGCCCTCCAACAGAACTACTAACACATAGTCCCACATCGTCGCTTAGGCCAAGTTGTTTTAAGCGTCAGCCTGTGGCTATACAAGTAATGTACCTTCAAAACAAAACTGTTTACACACATTCGACAAATCTCCACAGGTTTACTGTGGAAAAATACATGCCTGTTTTGTTTAAATGTTCAGTAGTTCTAGTAACCTTTTACCACAAGAAGCATTCACCCACCAGAAGCATTCAGAAATGTATGTATTGTCCCAAAGAGTGCGGCTTGACATTTCCTTGCCATTGGCCATAAGAATGACAGGACTACTAACCCCATGTCCACACTGTGACAAGGTTTAAGATTGGCCTCTTGTAGCCAAAACTGAGAACAAAAACAACATGGAAGACATCAGCTCATCGATGTTGGGCTTCAGAAACTTTCTGGGTAAAATAGTAGTTGTTGGAATTAAATATCATGCAAATCAAATGCATTTAGGTACAAAACGTCATTCATCTTTTTTGACATCAATAAACAGGACATTCAAAACAATCATTAAATGACACATACAGTACACATACAGTCCAGTAGGACAGAAATGACACAAACTGAACCCTGGAGTTGGCCCCTCTTTGCTGCTATAAAGCCACCACTCTTTTGGGAAGGCTTTCCACAAAATTGTGTACCGTGTCTATGGGAATTTGTGGCCATTCTGCTAAGAGCATTTCTGAGGTCCGGCACTGGTGTTGGATGAGAACACATGGCTCACAATTGCCATTCCAATTCAGCCCAAAGTTGTTCAATGGGGTTGAGGTCAGGGCTCTGCACAGGCCACTGGAGATCTTCCATAACAACTCATTCAACAATGTTTCATGGACCCTGTTTTGTGCACAGGGGCAGTCATGCTGGGCCAGGAAAGTGCCTTCCCCAAACTGTTGCCACAAAGCTGGAAGCACCCACTTGTCTAACATATTTTTATATCCTGTACAAGTTAAAATGACTCTTCACTGGATCTAAGGGGCCTATCCAAACCCTGAAAAACAGCCCCAGTCTACCAAACTTTACAATAGGCAGTATGCATTCCAGTAGGTAGTGTAGTGTACGCTTAACAACATCTAGCCAAAAATCTTGTTAATCAAAAGTCACATTAAGTGCTCAAATTATTTAAAAAAGGTGTCGTAAGACCACTGTAATAAATTGTATAAATTTAGCTTCACACATAATGCCTCAATTTACAGATTCAAAGCAAAGTGTCACACCAGCTTGAGAATAATGTCTCGTTTAACTTTTGAATGTTTCTGTTTTAATTGAAAAAAGCCAAGAATAATGAGCAGGCCTATAGGCCAAAGGAACAAATAGGGGCCAATAATAAAATAACTAGAGTGACGGCTCTATATCCAGGCCTGCTCCAAAAGGGCTATGCTGACCCAGTTCCAGTCAGAGTAGCGAATGACATTAGCAAAGCAATTAAGTGAGATGACAGGCGTCAGGCCGGCAGGCACAGGGCCAGACCTGACAGGGATACCACTATTTCTCCGTCCCATAATGGTTATTGATTTACGCTGCCAAAACAAGAGCCCCACTCACAGACAAAGAAGTGGCTGCCACTAAATTAGTGAAAGGAGAAAACCACTTTGAAATTAAAATGTTTATATTTTAGTCATCATTTAGCAGAAGCCCATATCCAGAGTTACAGTTGAGTTAGGTGATCCAGTGAAAATGAAATAATACGCGATAGAAAAGTGCAGAGCCAGTTTTCCAGCTACACCGTACCTGGGCCTCCATGTACTTCCTGTACAGGTTCACGCCAGACCCCAGTGTTAGATCGTCACCTTTCAAACCACGTCTCTGTACCCATTCAACCAGTCTAAAAACAATAAGTCAGATTTGACATCAAATATATCTTGAAGAAAGCTGAAAGGTAGACAGGATTGCGTGGGGTGTGTCAGACCTTCCATGGTCCGTGGGGTTCGGCCAGTACTACCCTTGCTGCATCACTCTGAGGGATAATGTTTCTGATCCACACTGAACAGGGGGTCAACATGGTCAGAATGCGGGCAGGGGTGAACGGCTGTATCTGGTAGATTTACTTTCATTTTTGCTGTGGTGGTTCTCCCGGAACGAACTGTGTGGGTAGTATAAAGTATCCGAACAACTCAAACAGGGAGAATGCTGAATTGCAGTGTCTACGCTTTCATTTCCCTTCACTAATTAGCTGAATTCAAATGAGACAGAGGTTGATCAATTCATGGCCAAACTGCATTCAAACAGCAAAAGAAAAGAAAAATCATAATGAAAAACACATTAGCCACCACATCCTTGCACATCAATTAAGTAATTAATGCTTTGATAAAATCATGTCTCTTGCAACCCTACCATATTCGTATAGATTTTTCTTTGTTAGTCCTCGTGTTTGTAAGAAAGGCTTTTTGAAAGTCTGGTTTTCATTTTCCTCATGGCATTGGAAGTGTGTGAGTGACAGGTCTGAAAAGTCTTGTTATAATCCTCTCCGTAAAGAAACGAACAGAAACTGAATGACAGTCAGTAAGCAGAAGTAAAAAAAAATTACGTGACAAATCTCAAAATCATATTACACCATGTCTGGGTTTATAATAGGCCATGAATCGTAGGGCCAAATCAGATGTGTTGATTACAAGAGACAGCTTTGCTTCAATCATCATACCAGTTGCACTGTACAGAGGACGAGTCCTGTTTTATTCAATCCCAGAAAGCATTAGCATCCAGATGGAACATGGATGTCCGGCTTATTGCTGGTGTTCAGTTCAACCAGTCTGAAGCGTTCTGACTTGATTGTAACTGGTTCGCTCAAATGTCAGTAATAAAAACAATGACATACTCACTGCCATCATCATTCAACTCCTGGCTGGTTAAACGCATAATACATGCAGAAGTGCATATTTCATCATTCAAGTTATAATAACAAAATCAGAACATTTCAGTATAGGGGTTTTCACAAAATAAAAAATCTGAATTGGTGTCAGATACAAAATTATCCTATATCGGTCAGGCAATTTACTAAAAGAACCTTAATCACCCAAAGGTATAGATATTTATTTTGAGGTTAGTCACATTTTGAGGTACTTAATCAGATCATGTTGATCCAAGGAGGACCCAAACACTTGGAACATGATTCAGGACCAGGTGGCCTGATGACTCCTTCCGGTCTCTGTCCTGTGCCCACCTCGCTGTGCTGGTGCCCACGTCACTGCTGTCACGTGTTTTCTGCCTGGTGACTCCAGCTGTACCTCTCCAGAGCACGTCCCGTTGTCCCTGTCCAAGACCACCGATCTGTGTTGATGCTACACAACGACGGTGGTCAAAGTTAAACTATTTCCATCTCCATTTATGGACACTGAAAAAACAATGTGGCCTTAATAGAACGGGCTGTGTACCTTTCAGATTCCCCACCTGGTACAATCAGAAGAGGACTGCCCCCCCACCCCATTGAGTCCGGCCCCCTCTAGGTTTCTTCCTACTTTCACCTACTAGGGAGTTTTTCCTAACCACTGTGCATCACTTATTGTTGTTTGCTCTTTAGGGTTTTAGGCTGGTTATCTGTCAAAGCACTGTGTGACAATTGCTGTTGTATAGAGGGCTTCATAAAATTACAGTACATTTGATTGATTTTATAATATTAAAAATTTAACCTACACAATATGAATCTGTACATTAAATTATAAGTAATTACTGTCAAGTCAGTATCCAAGCTAAACCCAAAATGATCAATGTTTGGCATCTTCTCTTACCACAGAATCAAAGGGAATAAGAGTGGATACAGGATGCCTCTGTTAGAGAATCCACCTATTAGGAGCTAAGGTGGTACTGATAGTGTAGCAACATGAAATTGTGTTAGAATATGTTGAAATACACCTCCAGATATAATGTGGTGCAATGTATAAGTTTTTCTGACATGCTGTCACAGGTATGGTTACTTAATGTTCTATAATTTCAAAGAATTTTCACAAATAATTCCCAAAACATTCTACCTGCATCATTTTATTCTGCCAACAATGTCTTTCTCTACATTATAGAATTCAGAGTCAAATAGAACATTTCTAAATCCTCATAAAACTGGTTTCGGAGCATAAAATATTATTTGATACATTTACACACATTACATGTTTGCCTCAAAGCTGCAAAGTATTTAAAATGCTGTCAGTTCCACTTTAAAACAAACATTACATTTGAGAACCCGCCTTACTAGGAAGAGTTAACTTCATTAAGACGTACTGCAACTTTATTCCAGATAGGTTACATATTCATAATGTACATCCTTTTATAAACCATATCAACCAAACTGAATAACTTCAAATTGGAAGGAGGATAAATTCTTCAGATATCTGCAGAAAAGGAAGTAACTCTCTGTCCTCATGAATTCACACCAGGCCCTCCATGTCAGGAGTTTCAAAAATGGGTCAAACTTATATCCAGCCTATAAGCATTTAAATCCATCAACCCTTGATTCACAAAGCCTGTCATTGCTAAATGGGAGGAAGAACTGGCTACTAAATTATCTGTGTCAGAGTGGAATAATAGCTACATTGATTCAGCTCAATCAATTATTTCTGATAGCTGTAGTTAGATCTTTCTTAGGTATGTGTTAGTCATTCTGTGTGCTTTTTCATATATAAGAAATGAGCCTGATTAAAACAGGGCGGATACAAAAACCATCCCACTACAAATCCCCATTCAAACACTTGAATAAAATTAAATCAAATTAAACCAGTCAGAATGGCCACTTTGAATGCAGTGTTCATAAGGATTGAGAAAACGTGAACAACATGAGCTCTGTCAACACAACCCTTAATTCTGAATACAGACATAACAGCCAGCAGAAAAAGCATCAACAGAGCATCCGGTCTTTCGGTGATGGGTGTTTTCAGGGCTGACTGTGTGATCATCATTGTTTTCATGGTATCCGTCTGACAGCTGAAGGCTAGGCCAGGGTGTCTGGTCATTTATGTGTTCCCTTTTATAACGGCAGTCTGTCTTCCCTGAGCGGTTCTCCAGGTAATATGACCTGTTCTCTAGGCTGGGCTATCACACATGTATGGTTCTGAACTGCTGATGGGGGGGAAATATACTGGACATTTGTATGATAATTATAATAAATATATTAAAGCCGCTTTCTGCAACAGCAAGGTTTTAAACCTGAAAAAATTATTCATAAGCCATGCTTGAATTTCCCATTTAGCTGCCAGTGAATACTTCACATTACACTACACTAGTCATGCTACTTATTGTAATAAAAAATAAACTGGAAAAGCTTTCTTCATTAACATTATTAACAACATTCAAGTTAAGTGTTATACCATTGAAGAAAACTGCCTTCTGGAAAAACTAAATACTGGTGACAATTTTCTTCCTTTTCAAAAAACAACTTTACAAGCCACGCTGTCAGTCTTGAGTTTACTGCTTGGAGAGAAACAGAGATTGCCGGGGGAGTCGTTCGGGCATATAAAATCTCCATGTGTCCACATATAAAACCTCCATGATCTCATGCCCAGAGTGGAGGGGGTTAACATGTACTGAGAATGTGCTACACTGCTATGAAAAGGCAACTAGTGTGAAATCCCACACTGTGGTAGGTACTGTATCTAGTCTGCCAGGTCTTATGCATTGAGGCAATTCCTTTTTCCCCATAAAACTTTGGACATCTGTACAGCATGTGTCCCATCCATTAATCTCTGTGGATCTGTTGAAACATTTCAACACACATTTCCGCAAACGCACATGGATCCAGACGAGTGATTGACTACTCACACTACTGCATCAGTGGAACCGAATTATCTTTAATTATTTAAGAAATAAAGCTATTCATGTTTGATTGATGATATTGAAATATTGCATTGACAACCCATGGATTTGTTGCAGCCAATAGAGAGTGCTTTACATATGTATCACTATTATATAATTGTTTGCTTGAAATTCAGCATTTAATTTGAAAATAATTTCCTTGGAGGATAAGCTCTAACTGTTTGAGTCCTGCAGGACATCTGTCAAGCATTGTTTACTGGAGCATTAAACAAACAAACAAAAAAAAAAACTTTTTTACTGTAGAAAGCGATAGTACTGTTATAAATAACCACTGAACTTCGTGAGGAAGCTGCAGTTGTTCTCGTCTTGCCTCGTACCAGAGTCCTAAACATCCAGATGATTCTTTCCTCCCTCCCTCCCTGGTAGTGGCACTGTTGAACAACCCTGAAAAATACCATAAAACGTCACAGGTGTTCCTGGACGTATAAAGCTGCAGGTCAGATCTTTGCTTCTTAATGAGACACTCCACAGCTGCCCTTTAAAGCCTATGTCAACATGAGAAGATATGTGAGAACACTTCGGCACACAGAGCCAGTTCATATTGGATTATTATTTCAGAGTAAAATTTCACCCAGTTGGCCGGTTGACCATGAATGCTTAAATTGAATATTTTAATTATTTCTAAACTAGAGGTGACTCCGTAACGAGCATTCATTTAATTCGAGAACATTGGCGAGAGATCTAATGAACATTTAGAGGCAGGACTACTCAGAGCAAGGAAATCGTTCTGTTTTCTTACCGGTGTCTGCCCTGCACTGCTTAGAAACGTATTCCTAATGACACAACCTTATAATTATTCAGAGGTACCATAACAACGAATCGGGCCAACCCATTTGTCGAAGAATTGAATTATGTAAAATCTGTGTTCTGAGGGTAGTATTAGAATATAATAGAACCTAATAGAATAAAATAGTCCACGGTGTTACCAAGATGATATCATTTTCGCAGCCAGACACCGAGTTGCCCTGTCTTATTCCAACATTTTCTCAGTACAGTAAGAAACAAAGTAAATCTGTGACAGCTAAATGTATGTTAAAATGTGCAATTAAACAGTGCATGTTACGAATACAGGTAATACTCTATACTGCCTGCGCATTTTAAGCATATAGTTGGAAATATGAAACATAAACCATACACTGAAATTGTAATGCTCTGAGACTAAAGTCAGATGCAAGATCACATTCTACAAGATCCAAATGGCATCAAGTCTTCCCTCAGGTCAGAAGATGGTTGCATATTCAGAAGAGACCATCTTCTTTGAAATGCATGCAACTGGATATTAAGCATTACATCTCCCCTGAGGGAGACTTGTCGAAAGACTAAAAGAAGTATACTAAAGAACAGGACGGACAGAAGAATGGAGAGATGTTGTCTCCAATCAGTCGACTGGCGGCCAAGGGTTTTCTAAGATCCGTGTATGGTAATGTGTGTGTGAATGAGTGTGAGAGTGTGAGTGTAATGCTTCCTGTCAGTGATAGCCAGGAAAGCTTGTCCTCACGGGAGATGGTGAGTGGCATAAGGCTCTGGGCCAATAGCACAGCGATGACAGCACAACCTGTTACCATGGTTGAAAGAGATACACTAAACTTTGCCTGACCACTCAAACGGAATACTCCAGCAGCTATATCGGTTGGTACACGCTTCAGTCTTGCACTGACATTGCTGTATCGGTTTGTGGTGATGTCAACATTGGTTAGAGACAAATACATCAGCTTCAGTATACGAGCACAGGAGAATAATGTGTAGGCATGGGGTTTGGTCGCACAGATGTCTTTGGTAGCATATTATGAAACTACATCCTATTCCCTATTAATCCTCTATAACGTGTCCGTAGAACAGATGTAATGTATGCACATTGTGTACATACCAGCTCTGGTAAAATGTTATGCGTTTGTAGAGAACAGAGTTCAATCTCAGGACACAGCACTTTAAAGGCCATCTTTCTTCTCTGCTAATCGATCTTGAGGTTTATCCTAATTTATCACGTCCCTTACGGAAAATGTGTCTCGCATCTCAACAGACCACAGCGCGGCGTCACCACACAACAACAAAAGCCAGTCGTGGCACTCAATAGTGCGGTGGTCTGTGATTTAAGTGCTCAATTAAACTACTACGGTGCTGATATATAGCACTTTGAGCATTTGGAAAAGAGCTAAATAAATCAAGCCCATTATCATTGATGAGTAGTACTCATGAACAAATCAGGCAACTGCACAAGCTACCAATCTTGTCTTTTAGACATAGAGTACAGCCGCTTGCTCTTGACTGAGCCGCCGCCATTTTGGAGCTACAGTTGCAGACGGCCTAGAGCACATCTCCCTTTCCCACAATTAAACAGAAACAGACCAGAGAAAGGTTGTCCCAGTAAGGTCTACAGGACACACTGTAGTAATAGTGGCAGGGCTAGACGCACTGAAAAACCTACCATACACTTGCATTTTATTTGATTTCAAGAACAATTAAGAATATTGTGAAATAGTAGCATGTAGAACCAGACCGGTGATAATGTTAAATTAGACATTTGTCAAAATTAATTCAGAGAGAGATGGGAGGGATATAGCCACTCAGCAATAAAGCCCTTAACACCACAGCTATATACATACACACATCCAGGTGTCAAGTGAATTGAGGTTTCTCCATATCATTTTCCTGGCATCATCTCCCCCACTGCTATAATACACACACTTTTTACCGCAGCCGCCCACTGAAGTGCACTTAAGAAGATAACAAAACACCGCAGGCAACACGGTTACACCACAACTTATAGAGTAATATTACAGAAAAGTGTATTGACTTTACTTTAAATTACTTCTAGATGGTGTTAATGCTAAAACCTGGTCATGAATTGGATGATGGCTCAAGGTGATTGTTGTGCGTGTGTCTTGCTTAGCAGAGCCTTTACAGGTATTAGGCTAAATGTTTCAGGATGTGAAGTGACGTGCAGACCTCTGCCTCAGGCCTGGTGTGTTTCGGGGGGGTTTATGCTGTGACCCCTGCTGTGTGGCAGTCAGTGTTCTGGGGTATGTATGAGTGTGTGCGCCTGCTGTGACCCCTGGTGTGTGATGTCCCAAGGGGGACAACACACCCCCTGACCCCCTAGTAAGTCCAATATCTTCATTACACAGAGGGACAACAGCAGAGAGAGAGAGTGTGTG